>JBBKCR010000101.1:33606595-33618397 GCA_037577295.1 Ladigesia roloffi
CGCCAGTCATTCAGGGATGTGATGGTGGAGGATTTGGGTACAGGGACGATGGTGGCCGTTTTGAAGCAGGCAGGGACAACAGACAGAGAGAGGGATAGGTTGAAGATGTTCATGAACCCTCCAGCCAGTTGAGCCGTGCATGATTTTAGGACACGGCCGGGGATTCCGTCAGGACCAGCAGCTTTGTGTGCGTTCACCTGTCTGAAGCACTTCCGCACATCCTCTTCAGACACTGTGTGCGCACTGACGTCATCTATGATGCGTTTGCTGTCCAGTCTCGTGGTGTTCGCTGTGTCGAATCTAGCGTAAAATGTGTTTAGATCCTCACACAGAGAGGCCGTGGTCTGTGGTGCGTTGGTTTTCCCTCTGAAGTCTGCAATTGTGTTCAGTCCCTGCCACATTCTTCAAGGGTCATAAAATCGTTGTTCCACTCTATCCCTGTATTCGCGCTTCGCTGATTTAATGGTTTTCGGGAGTTAGTAGGAGGCATGTTTATATTCTGATGTGTCCACGGAGGCAAAGGCAGAAAGCCTGGAGAACTGTTCTTCAAGACCACATTAAAATACATGAATGTCTGGATCTCTGGAAGCAAATTATGAAGAAATGAGGCATGGCCCAAGACTACAGTACCGTATTTGGACTCTGATCTGGCTCGGCCATTGTTCTACCAACAGAAGTCAAAATCATTTACTAAGCAAAGCTAGATCAAAATTTAAACACACAAACACAGATACAGACAAATACAAACACACACACACACACACACACTCACATACACACTCATTCAAACACACTGTTAACAGACCAGTAAGTCTCAAAGATAGTTCTTTTTTGTCTGTCTTAACTCTGCCATTAGGACTCTGTCTGGACTTAGTGCTGGGTATGGACTTTTTTTGGACTTGTGGTCTTGATTAGCAAAAACAACAATAATTACATTCCTAAACGCCTACACAGCTGTGATTCATTTTAGATTTCAGTACAGAAACTCAGACGTAAATGATGATGTTTATGGTCTGGCAAGGCAGCTGGCATTTGGTTTAATTTGAGCAAATTTATTTTAGAGCAGATGTGCATGAGTCATTCTGGCTTTTATCTCCTTAAATCTCCCTCTCTCCAGGTGTGCTCTCGTGGAGAGGTCATCCGTGTGAAAGTGCTGGGGACGCTGGCACTGATAGACGAGGGGGAGACAGACTGGAAAGTCATAGTCATTAATGTAGAGGACCCTGAGGCTGATGAGTTTAACGGTGAGTGAGAACTGCCAGCTGTTCTCTGTCAGTTTCCTTTGCAACAATATAAGTATGGTGCAACATTATTACCAATTCTGGAAGTTTATGTCTGTTACATATTTTACCCTGTGCAATATTGCATGTATGATTCAATATTATTAATTCTGGAAAGTTTATGTACCCTACCCACTTTACTGTAACACTGCTGAATTTTGTACTTATTGTCTTGTCTCAGATTAACACTTAATACACACTGCATTTACACTGATATATTGTATATTCATTTTACCATTTCTGTCACCCCTTACACTTTCTTCAATGATGTAACTGCCTCCTGTGCAATAACACACATACAGTGCAACACTAGTCACTCTGGAAGGAATATATTCTCTTCACACTAAATTGTTACATTGTTGGGGTGTCTATTAATTGTGTTGTCCTGTCATAACTTGCTCTCTGTTGTCTGTTGCTACATGTTGCTCTGTGACCTCTTGAGAAATCTCTCATCACACCATGTACATTTTCACACCTGCTGATGTAACTAAAGTAACGTTGAACCAAATATTTTCCCAGACATTGATGACGTGAGGAGGCTGAAGCCGGGATATCTGGAGGCCACGGTGGACTGGTTCCGAATGTACAAAGTACCTGACGGAAAACCAGAAAACCAATTTGCCTTCAACAGTGAATTCAAGAACAGGGTAAACCCAACCCAATTACACTGATCCATTCAATCCTGTCATTTTAGGCTTAAAAATCAATCAACCAGTAATTCTATCAATCAACCAGTAATTCTATCAATCAGTCAATTTATCTATCTATCTATCTATCTATCTATCTATCTATCTATCTATCTATCTATCTATCTATTGCACAGCAGTATGAGCATCATAAATATATTCACAAATGTTTTTTAACACCTCTTGTCTTTGTTCTTCTTCAGGACTTTGCCATTAAGACAATAAAAGACACTCATGGATACTGGCAAGCACTGATACGAAAAAAGACAGATGCAGGAGAGCTCAACTGGTATGAAAGTCAACATGCCCAGTGTCCACCTACAGTACTGTTCAAAAGTGAAACACTTTGCTGATGCAAAAATGCAATTGTATGCCTCTCTTGTCTTTGGTATATTGAGATTAAATTAAAGCAATGGGAACACAGGTTTTACTCCATAAGAATGCAAAGTGCAAAAATATATACATTATATATAGATAAAGTGCAAAGTGTGTACATTTATATAATATATATGCCGTAATTCTGATGTCTTCTCCAGCATGAACACCTGTGTCAATGACAGTCCATTCACCTGCTCCAGCAATGAAGCCAAAACCATAGTGGACTCAGTGAGTGTCTTTATCCCCAGACATTTCATTTAGAATAATATTTAGAGGAACATCTAATAATAATAATAATTTTTTTAACAACAGTATTAAAAAAAACAGTTTCAGAGATGTTTAGTTGTACTCACAGTGAACTTATCTACTGTTCTTCTGAGAATATCAGCAGTAGTTTGCAATGAAATGCATCAAACATCTGCTAGGGGTGGAGCCGAACCTGAATACGGGATTCGGAAATGCACAAATAGTGTTTTTTACTAATATGGTATTCAGACAAATTCTTTAAAAAAAAATTGTATTTGGGAACCCACCACCCCTCAGCCCTGTCTCAAGAGTTTTCTTGCAGCCATCACAAAATACCTTTATTTAAAATCTGATCCCGAGTTAAGGCTTTGTTTTCGTGTCTCTTTTTCGTGCAAGGACAACTCTTGAGTACCCGGACAGTAGGAGAGAAATAATGAGTTGATTCCATACTTTAACCTAACCTAAACCAAACCTTTACCTTAAAACTTAACCTAAACCCAACCTAAAGTTTTCGTGCTGCATTATGAATTTTATTTGAATACAAATACAAATACGAATACTTTTCCCTTTTAGATATACAAATACAGATTAGTGGTCACTTTGCACACCCCTAATATCTACACTTCCCTCCTCAGGCAAGTGTGTATGGTGAAGCAGAACCCATCCCAAGTTCAGGTAAGTCATCCTCAGTAGAAATACATGCACAGTATCTGTGAGTGTTTTACTCCTCTGCTATTGTTGTACAGACATCAGTGGTGAACTATTTGGCCAACAGACAACTAATACACTGTATTTATCCGTCCTTTATGTTATAAAGTAAATTACCAATTTTATAACACATTTTTTGTTGTTTTCTGCTTTTCCAGCTGATAAATGGTTCTATTACTGCAAGTAATCATCACCGGACAGCAGGCAGCAAAGACTTAGACATGGTTTAGGATTCACGTAGTGAATGTATTTAAGTTGTACATATGTTTCCTTCCCCATCGGAAATTGGTTTTAAAGATAATTAACGGGTTAAATGGGCCACTTCTTACTGTGAATAGTTAAGATCTGTGGTCACCAATCCTGCACCTGGACAAATGTGTTCCTGCAGACTTCAAACCAACCTGATCCCAACTTATTGCCTTCACAAGTTCTTCATTAGCTCAATAAGAGGAGTTCAATTTGAGTGGGGAAAGTAGATCTATCATGAAGCTCATCTAATTCATGCAAACACATTCTAAAGGATTTCAACATGTATCAAATATGAATAAAGCTTTTTTGTCATGTTTGGAAAAGGAATTGTTATTTTTAACACAAATATTAATTTCTTACGTAAACAGGATGTAGTTAATTTTTCAGCCATTCTTAATTCCAGCTATTAATTTTGACTCTTTTTTCATGTAAAAAAAAACATGCACTTTAGGACTTGATGTCTGATACTGCAACCAGCCCAAAGTGCAAAAGATAAAGAGAAAAAGAAATACACTTCTAGGCTTCAGTCAAATCACCCCAATAGATGTAAATCTCACTCTTACTGAAACTTACCCACAGAGCAATGTAGTCACCTTATCATTTTTACATACACAACAGGTCGTGATCAAAAGAAAACGAAGAATAGAAAGACTTTGTTACTAAATGATTACGTTCTTAGGATATCAGCGAGCCACTTTGAGAGCCAGTCTCTATATACTCAGAACCCTAGAAACAGAAGAATCTTACCTTGAGTGGCTGGTCTACAAAAAGCATAGTGTCAAATTTATGGCAGATCATTTTGGGAGAAAACACGCTAACCAGACATGTCAGCACTTATCTACAGAAATGTGTAATTAATATATTTCAGTAGATCATGTTCTTTCATACAATCAAGAAAGATGCTTCTGATTTTAATGTGTTCTTAAGGAACAGTTCTCCAGGGTTCCTGAAGGACTCTCGCTTCTAGTCCAGTCCCTGAACCTGACCAGTTTCAGAGGAATATTTTTTTTTGTTAAAACACACAGTGACCTACATATTTAGCATTCAAGCAGAGCACAGAGCATCTAACTGAAATCCTGAACCATTAAAGAAACGGGAGCAGACGGTTTCAGGTAATCAGGTGGTGATCAGTATACCGGTGGTGCTTAATGCTGAGTGGTTAAAAAACCTTTACCAAGGCTCCTTGTATCTTTGAACACATTGAAACCTGTCAGCAAACCATTTTTCCCATTATTTTTTATCTACTGAATATGCCTAAAAAAATACTGTTGGCTTGGTATTAAATACCAACAAGGTGTTCTGTGGCAATTTGTGCCCATTCTTTCTGAAGAGCATTTATGAGGTTAGGGTTAGGCTCGCAATCTCCATTCCAGTTCATCCCAAAAATATTGGACGGGGATCACACTGAACTCATTCAACCATGCTATTTTGGACTTCACCTTGTGCACTGGAGCTGGAATGAAAAAGGTTTTCACAAATTTGTAAGTGTGGTGTTGTCCAGAATGGCATTCCAAAGCATAAAGATCGTAACAAATAAACCTGGATAACATGTGTGTCCCAATACTTTTGTTCATATAATGTAAGTCTGACGTCAAGATGTTGTGGCAGCTCTTAGAGAGGGTGGCGCTGAAGTGTTCCGGAAACAGGCCAGGCCTGGAGCGTCAGCGAGGTGAAGAAGAAGCACCATCGGGATCATTAAATTCACTGAATCGACTCTTTTGAATCATCCATTTTTAATGAATCGATCATCTGATGCAAGGCAGTATATAATCGGTCATTAACACGCACTGAATGTAGTTAGTTGTTTTATCTGTTGCTACAGGCACCGGTCTGCATGGATTTATAATGTTTTGTCTATATAACATTGTTAACAGTGAGTTTTTCTGCAAATATGCGTACTTGCTGTGAATGTAGAACAGGGATCTAGCTAGATATAAAGCTCTACTGGGGCACAGATCCCCCCACTCCTCTAAGACCCATGTACATTTTTGAAAGCATGCTGCATATGAAATGAGCTCCGGCTTCCGTTGCTTAATATGTACAGGTTTATTAATTAATGTATGAATTAATATGAACATTCTCAATTTTTTATGGCAGTAGTGAGACATCTGCAAATTTTGCTTTTGATTGGGGTTAAAACTAAGTTGCAACACTTTGCAGTTGAAAAACATGCACTCTTCTATTGATATCATCAGTCTAAATGTATGCACTGCCAGGGGAATTATTCTGTTGTTGAAAGCTGAAGGTGAAATCTTACTGGGGCTCTGCACATAAATCCTGGGACATGTGCCCCAGTGAAAACGGTCCAACGACTCCCCTGCTGTAGCAGTTCAGAACTGTGTTCAGGTCAGATGCACTAACATCAGCCGTCTCTTTATTCTGATTAAAGAGGCTGGATGTTTCTGGCTCCTGACTTATAAAAGTGTTTGTAATATCTGGTGTACCCAGAGAAAGAACTTTTCTTCTTATTTTGAGATGATCTTTTCTTCTAAAACCCCCTTTAGGAGAAATAAGTAGCAAAAGAATAAAAGAAATTTAAGACAGAATTTCTTCTTGCTTCTCTTAAACAATCTCATCGGTCTCTAAACTTTCTGACTTTAGGGAATTTGACGCTAAGACAAATTTCAAATGTTGTACAGATTCGTTTATAAGAAAAACACATTTTCTTTAGGATGTTATTGCTTATCTGAAGATTATTTGACACATAAAGATTGGAACTGTGTGAGAAAAGAAAGAGCACTTTAAAATATCAACAATAGAATATCACAAAAGTCCTTTATTTATGTTTATTATTTATATCCATGTTACGTATTGACCACAGCATTTTATTCATATAAAACATTAAATGTAGTCAAATATATTTTACATCTAGTAAAAAAAAACATATGGTATTTCTTTTATTTTTACTATATATTTTATATTTTGTGTCTCTGTGTAGTCATAAAATAAGCAATTTTCTCCAGGATCTAGAAAGTTTTCGGGTTCTGATTGAGATCATGTATAAGGAGCTGAATCTACGAAGTTTAAGAGAAAATGCTCAAAATCTCATACTGATGTTAAACTGAGCTCAGCTATGTTACAAGTAATTACTAGTAAGTGATATATCTTTAGTGCTCATACACAGCCTATTGTATTTAATACTGTGTATTTTTCTGCATAGGTTTTATTGGATTTATCTTTTATGTAAAGTTGTCTGTATCTTTTTGTCTGTGCATTTGTGACATAAGCAATTTCCTCTAAGATCAGTGAAGTTTTAAGATTCTGAGAAAAAGGCTGGCACAAAGAGGATATCTTATTTTTTATCATCCTTTATTTTTAATGTTTTTTCAGCATATGTTTTTTTAGAACAGCCAGAACAGGTTCCACCAAGATTAGAGTTTTTGTGGGAATTTGTGCCATTCACTTTGTAGAGCGTTCATGAGTTCATAGTGTTCTCCAGAATGTCTTGGTCTGCTGGAGCATTAAGATTACCCTTTGCTGGAGGAAAGGCTGCCCTGCCCAAACCCCTGGAAAACAGATGTGTCCCAATACTTTTGGTCATTAACCAAACAAGTCCAAATAACAATTTGTGTTACTTCTAAATTATTTAGCAGTAAGATATTTACCTTTAGTATTTTGCGTGTAGATATAAAATAAATGTTTCTATATCATAACATATATTCACACTACGCAAAAAACACTGCTTACTAAGTCATTTTTTGTCCATATTGTCATATTAGTGTATGTTCTCAAATCTTTGAAGAGTCCGTTCAAAGTGCATATACTGTATAGATAACCCCTGGAAAACGGGTCTGTCCCGTTACATTTGGCCAAATAGTGTGTGTCCTCGAATCTTTAAAGAGTCAGTTCAAAAAACAGAGTCTCGCGAGTCTCTGGTTACCACGGACGCCGTGTTCTCAAAGCGGCACCGTTAGCAAAAGAGCTAACGGCTTACTGACTGACAACCCACCCAACACCGGCCATTTAAACTCAACAGAGGACCTTGTGCCACTTTACACCGACAGTATTGTGGACAGAAAAAGGTGAGAGCTCCAATTGATTTGTGAGAATTTGCAGAGGACGAAAAGGGGTGGACCGTCGTTAGCTCACAGGCTAACCAGCTATTGAGAGCAGCTAACGGGATAACAGAGGCCCGGGATTAAATTGTAAAATAGGAGGCAGTTATTTACTCCTAAAGCCTCCGAGTGAAATTAGAGTAGTCGTGGACAGATTAGTTGAAATGAAGTAAACCTGGTTTCTTTCAGAAGAAGCAGTGCCAACGTTAGCTAGCCAGTTAGCTAGCCCGTTAGCTGTAGCAGTGCCACATATACTGCCACATAATATGGACAAATGTATTGGGACACACCTCTTTTCCAGGATTTTTGACACCTCTTTTTCCAATGATAAGAAATCTTATTGCTTTGGCATACCAAGACATTTTGGATAACACCATGCTTCCAACTCTGTGGACACAGTTTGTGCAAGAATCTTTTCTTTTCTGACATGGCTGTGCCCCAGTGTACAAAGCGGGCCTCGTAACGACGTGGCTGGATGAGTTCGGTGTGGAAGAACTTGATTGGTCCGCAGAGAGCCTCGACCTCAAACCCATCCAACACCTTAAGAATGAACTGGATCGGAGATTGCGAGTCAGGCCTTCTCGTCCGACATCGGGACTTGACACCATAAATGCTATACAGAATGCTTGGGCCCAAATTCCTACAGAAACCCTTTCAAGAAGAATAGCCCCTGTTATGGCTGCAAATTTCTGGACAAACTCCACATTAAAATCTATATTTGGATGCCGTGTCAAAGTCCATATTGGAGTAATCGGCAGGTGTGCCAATACTTTTGTCCACATGTAGTGTTTAGATGTGTTGACATTGTGACATCACAAAACGGGCTGTTTTGTTGCTTAGTTTTCATATATGGACTGTATGAGTGGCGTTAGTCAACGTACTATTACAAGCTTTAAAAGGTTTTCATTCTAACATGATGAAATTGACTCTTAAAATCCCCATACTGGTGTGTTGTCAATGTTGTCTAAGCCTAACACAGTCCTTGAATCGAATCTAAAATGCAAGAGACAAGGTTCAAAGTTCAAGTTTGCTCTGTTATCAGTGGCTTAAAGTACATACATGGTGTGATGAGATGTTTCATCATAGGCCACAGTAGACCATGTAGCAAGAATCAACAAAGTACAAGTTACGCTACAGACAGTACAATACAGTACAGCAATGTGATGTTTTGATTGCATGGAGAGGCCAGATTTTTAAATTATTGTTATTGTGATGTCACAAGACCAAAACTCTCCTTATTCAGCCTACAGCACTTGGACCGGGCCCATTTATGCTGATGCCCCAAATAGGTTTTCAGTCTGTGCTGCCTTTTGAATAAGGTGTACAATGCATGACAAACAGTCAAAGAAAAGACCATTTACGTGTAGCAGTTTCAAAGGCACAATAAGAAAAACAGCCTGTTTTTTTAAATGGATAATGATGAATTACAAATTATAATTTTGCTACACACAAACAAAAGTGTAGACTCTGGACAAACATGTTGAAAAAATACTGTGTGATTGGTCACAGTCACGTTTGCATATTACAGCCCACTGTGATATCAGTAGTGCAGAGAGCGATATTGCAATGACGATAACCGTCAATATATTGGAACAGCCCTAACTTACAAGGTTTGGGTTTTTTTATTTGTCTTAGTCTGAGGCTTGCTGGTTTGGGGCTTGACACCCAGTGTTGCCTCTTTTAAATGCATAAATGTATCATCTTGCAAGCCAGGAATCTGAAGAGCTTTCAATTTAAATGATTCATCCCAGGATACGATAGATATCGCATTTGCCTAGAAGACTGCAGTGCTATAAAGACAGCTGGAGATATTCTGATAGAAGTGTCACAAGACACATCTGCTCAGGTGAAGACCAGCTGTCAACGCTGCTGGCTGGCCTATTGAAACACTTCTTTTCTACTTTATTGCTGTATTTATTATACATTTTCCTTTTAATAATCATAAGTCATTTTATATCTTACAGGAGACACGCCCACAATGTCATTTATATTTGACTGGATCTATAAAGGGTTTAGTGGTGTTTTACAGTTCCTTGGTAAGTTTATAGTCACATTCAAATGAATATACACCCAGTTTAGTAGATAACACTCTTCAACATTCCTGCACATTCTATTAATCATTCCAAAGAGACTGTCCTAACAGGAAAGCTAAAATTGCAGGTCTGTATAAGAAATCAGGGAAACTGGTTTTCCTGGGGTTGGACAATGCTGGAAAGACGACTCTGCTGCACATGCTGAAGGACGACAGGCTGGGGCAGCATGTGCCTACGCTACATCCTAGTAAAGAACACTTTCAATTCATTAGCTGTTACACAGTTTCAGTATTAATAAACTTGTTCTAATAATATGTTCTTGTCCCTCATAATACTTCTGTTTGATAATTTTTTCTCTTCAGCCTCAGAAGAACTAACAATCGCTGGTATGACGTTCACCACATTCGATCTTGGTGGACATGTTCAAGGTCAGGTTTAACATTCACCCTCCATTCGGCGTGAATTTATAGAGTACTATTTTATTTTACTTGTAATACCATCAAACCTTGGGTACTATGCAGTAACTTTACTCTTTTTCCTCCAGCGAGGAGGGTGTGGAAGAACTACCTCCCAGCAGTGAATGGAGTGGTTTTTCTTGTCGATTGTGCAGATCTTGATCGTCTTGCTGAGTCCAAAGTTGAGCTCGATGTAAGCGTTGCTCACTTCAGCTTCAAGTTCATCGCAGTTTGTGTTAGTTTTTGTTCTTGTATCTTTTAAACATGACAGCTTCCTTTGTCTGCTCAGGCCCTGCTCTCAGATGAGACTATATCTAGCGTGCCAGTCTTGGTTTTGGGGAACAAGATCGATCGACCGGAGGCATTTAGCGAAGCAAGGCTGCGAGAGTTTTTTTCTATTGGTGGACAGACCACTGGAAAGGTCAGAGTCTAGAACACACACACACACACCAACACACACACACACACATGCACAGAGACCATGGTAGATATTGTGTCCAATTGCAAGAAATGTGTTCTATACTTCAAAAACAAATGTTAGTTTCTGTAATTCTTGAACTTGCTTGAAGACATTGAAAGATTGAATCAAAAGGTTAGATCTTACGGTTTAAAGTGACTTCATTCTGTTTTAATGTAATTGTATGACACTGAGTACAAAATTTACATGATTTTTGAAATGTTGCCAACATGAAACTCGTCATCTCTCGGAAATAAATAACACACACCTTCCCCCACCTATCCTGTACACCATCAACGTTCAGTAGATGGTGACAAGCCTACTGGCTAAGAAAGCTAAAGTAAGTTTTCATCCACACCAGCCCTCATGTATTGAAGAATTTGGGTTTCCCATGCTGTGTGGACTTACTTTTTTATATTTATTTAGAGATAAAGAATGAGGCTTAACACGTCATATGTGCTCTTTTCATTTAATCGCAAATAACACACTGCTGTGCCACTGCTAAAACAACATGTGAATAAAGCAAAGGATCACACAGAGAAACGTGGAAGTGCATGCACTAATGACATGTGTGAAGGAGTCCTCTCTCTGCAGCTCAGGGGTTCTGTTTGAAGGCTTACCAAACAGAGAGACTCAGCTATGGGATGTAAGAAATTCATACATCTGGTAGAAATGTTGAGTGACACATAGAAGAAACTCAGCTCAGTAGAGGAGAGCAGGACCAGACACTGACTGGCAGACTTCTCCATCTTTTAGTTCACAGGGATTTGCACAGATGTAGCTATCCTCTTTTTTCACTCAGGTGTGGATGTTTTCAACAGGATCATCAGCTTTTGCTCTCTTAGCTATTCTTTGTATTCTGGGAATATTTTATATGTAAATTGGGGTTATCATTTAGGTTTATTTCTGATGAACAACACGAATGTGAGGTTAATATATTTAATTGGCTTAAAAGAAGTACTTCAGTCTCCTGATTGTGATAGAAAAGTGTATTTCATGGAATGTTTGCATGTTCCATATGGAAGAAATAAAAATCAAGGTCGGTTGAAAATGTATTGTTTAAATTGTGTTTAAATGGTGTCAAAACTAAGCTGTTGATATGGCACATTAATTAACACGAATTTGCCAAACTAGTGTTTCATGTCAAAAGGCCTTTAGAGGAGGAGGTGTTTTTTTTTAATATTATTATAATCCATATTGGCCTGCTTTCCATCGCTAGATTTACAGGCTCGCTGGCTCAAATATGTTTCTTATT
>JBBKCR010000101.1:33642061-33654679 GCA_037577295.1 Ladigesia roloffi
GACAGACAGACAGACAGACAGACAGACAGACAGACAGACAGACAGACAGACAGACAGACAGACAGACAGACAGATAGGGATTATGAATAATGACTTGTGATGCGGTTCATATTAAATTGCTCTATTTGAAAAGCTCCTGTTAAGAGTATTTGACCCAAAGTAATCAGGCTGCTATTGAAATAAATTATGCAAAGCTCAGGCTGCAGAAAGCTGTTGACTGAAATAAAATAATTCTCCTCTAGTCTCAGAAAAGAAAAAATACTCAGTGAAGTTTAGTCATTACCAGAAAGAATAACATTAAACCTAGCCAGAGTTCTAATTAGTGTCACACTAAGCGGGATTTTGGATTACAATGCATAATTGGCGGTCCCTCATTAAAACATTAAGATGATTTTAAAGACCACGGAACTACATTACATATTGATTTCTGATGAAAAAGCTTTTAAGAATGACTGGTTATGAACAGGGTAGTTACTGTAATGATTTCAAAAATGCTGTTCTGGTCCTCGGCTGAGGAATATGGAGACATGATCTCAGAAATAATGAGCTCTTAAAACCACCTGCAGACAGAATTACACCTTTTCTGTTAAACTTATTTGTCAAATGATCTAGCCTAACAATTTATCAAGAGAACTGGAGCCTAAATCACCTTAATGTCGTGGTGAGCTGTTCTAAAAAGGATTTCTGAAACATATTAAAAGCTAGGTTTAATAGGTCACCCCGATCTGACAGATTGATCTCTCCCTCTGATTTTTTGTCTTCTGACTCAGCTGGAGAGGGAGACGACACTTGTTATGCGGAAGGAGATCTTTCAGGGTGCTGATTAATGCTCGGGGATGCTCCAGTTTCACAGACACATTAGCTATTCTCACTGATCTGAGAGCTGAGAGACACTTCGGGTTAAATGCAGCCGGATGGCTGTTTATCCTGAGGCTCCCACAGAGTTCACATACGTTCTGTGAAACTGAGAGGGTTGATGGACATATTGCAGTTTAAATGCTGTTCATTTAAATCCAATTATTACATTTTGTTTTATGGTACCACTCTAGATCACAAACAGTGAAAGTCACAGAAAAACATCACAAAATTGGTGCACTGAGTGTTCTTTTAAATACTGCAATTGTACATACTGAACAAAAGTATTGGGACACATTTGTTTTTTTGTGTGTTTTTGGGCCCTTTACTTACAGTGACGGACAATCTTAATATTTCAGAAGACAAAGACATTTTGAAAAATGCTGTCCTTTGTGGAACCAGTTTGGAGAAGAATCTTTTCTAATCCAGCATGACTGTGTCCCAGTGCACAGAGCGAGCTCCATAAAGATGTGGCTGGAGGAGTTCAGTGTGGACTGGTCCACACAGAGTCCTGACTTCAACCCCATCCAGCACCTTTGGGCTGAACTGGAATGACGATTGTGATCCAGACCTTCTCATCCAACATCAGTGTCTGACCTCATAAATGCTACAGAATGACTGGACACAAATTCACAAAAAAACTCCAAAATTTTGAGGAAAGTCTTCCAAGATGAGGGAAGATGTTCTAGCTCCAATGGGGATCAACTCCAGATTCAGTTCTAGGTCCTTAAATGCCCCTCAAGTGTTGTGTATGCACAACTGACATTAGGCTAATTAAAAGACCTGACGTTGGGAGTTAGCGTCATGTTAACTTGTGGAAAGGAAGAGTGGAAAAAGCTCTTATACCTGCAAAAGGAGAACTAACTCCATACTCTGTCTACTTTCCATACTAAGCCTATGTATTTAAATGCCATATCCCTGTTGGCATAATGTCTAGGCATCCCAATACTTTTATTCATATAGTGTGTGTGGGCCTGTAATCATGTTTATGACTTGAGAAATATTTACAAAAATACTGCTCAGATGAGTAATAGCAAGGTGACATTTTTACAATTAGTTTCTTTTATGCCAGCAGCGCAAGAGCAAAGCACTGCAATATATATCAGCGCTCATCTACACACATTTACACCGGACTCCAGACATCAGGCAGGATGTAGAACATCTTCTTTCACTCAAAGTTATCAAAAACAATCCATAACATTTCTCTGAAATGCAAACATTTTTGTCAACATCACATTTACTTCAATAATAGAGATTCATAGTGATATAAAATGTATCTGCTGTGTTTGAGGGAAAGAAAAAAACATTTTTGTCCATGATTTTGTCATTTTTCTATCATTTTCAGCAATTTAATTATATGTTTATCTTTAACTGACAATGTACTTCATGCGAATAATATAGCAACATTTGTGAGCTTTAAGTGTTAGACACGGCTCCAATCTGCTGAGATTAAGATGTACGCTCCAGAACATATCAGTGTCTGAAGCTAGATTATCATATTCTGTAATACAGAGAGATGGAAAGTGCTAAGAAAAGAGTGATTGTTAGTAACAGGTCAATGAATGCTTAGAAAAGATGGAGAGAAATGAACACGTTGCCTTCAAGGGTTTGTTTAATCTGTAAGAGAGTGTGGCTGTCAGAGCACTACAGGCTGATATCAGTAAACTGCTGGCACAGCGATGACTGACTTCTTGGATCATTGTCAATCAATCTGAAGAGGCCAGAAAATGTGTGTGATGAGAAGTACATGAATCAGGAATGGCTGCTTTCATATTCACTGTACTGGCAGGACAGCCCGGCTCCTATAACGTTGTCTGGTGTGGGTGTGGTCTAGTAGGTAGGATGACTGCTACTGGACCAAGAGGTAATGGGTTTGAATCCTACTTTCAGCATCTCACCACTGGGTCCCTGAGAAAGACCCTTAACCACAAGTTACCCCAGGGAGACTGCCCCCTGAGGTTAGGGAATGGTAGTGCATCTGAATAAAAAAATCTGCTAAACGCTGTAAATGTAAATGGTTCCAGTCCCACGTGGACAGGTTTAAATGCACCCAGGATGCAGTGAAAAGATCTGTATATCACAATCAGAGGTGGTGTGAGTCTCATAAGTTCTCATCCATAAGCAATGTTGATGCAAATGGGTCCACTCAAAGTCTGGCTACTCAACTGACATTCTCTTTGTGAACAGACGTACGTGCTCATTTGCACTCAAACTGCATCATACTTAACATTTAATTTCATGAAGTAGCATATTAAATGTTTTAAACAGCAGATGGCTGCAAAAAAGTCGTCTCTGCAATTGCAGACGTCAGATTCAGCTCTGCAGTGTTTGAGGAGAGCGAACCGATGGTCTCAGTGTCTGTCAGTGAGAGAGTCTGTGACGTGACGGTTATGGGGACCAAACATGAAGTGACAAAACATGAAGAAACTCAAAGCAGTGAGTAAAACACACAGCGTACAACAGGGGGCTGTGCATTTATGACAGAAGTGTGATCAGAGGCATTGTGAGTAAACTACCCTGCACATTTCTGATTAGGAATATAGTTTTATAAAACTATATTGTACTCACTTTCCTCAGAACCCTGGGGATCTTCCACAGTTCGGACGTAGTCATCCTAAAAAAAAACACACACACACACACACAAAATGAATACTGTTTTAATATATGGCAATAAAATGTTAAATGCATCTCAGCAGCTTTATTAATGATAACACTGAAGGCATTATTAAATAAACCACTGGTTTTTCTTTAAAGCTTTAACTAAAATACTAACTAATGTACTACAATAATAAAATCAGTACTTATGGTCTATGGAAAAGAACTTGTACCCATGGCAACACAGATCATAACTTTCCACAAGTTCACACCCACAGGAACAGAACCGGTGGAACCTCTCTCAATCTGTGCAACACAGACGCTGAGTAAAAGAGAAGGCGTGTCGGTGTTCTGCGGTTCTGCCACAATCCGAGAAGCGAGGCCTAATTCAGTCAACAACCATGATGACCTGGGTCTCCGGCCAAAAATCTAACCTAATTTAATCCTATCTGTGTAAACTACACTCATCCCTTTCTCTCTGATGACCCTAAAATGAATGGCATGATAAAATGGTAAAATTACATCTGCCTTTTAGAAGCAGAAAGACCGAAATGATCTTCTAGTTTCTAGATCTTCCACCACCATCAGAGAATCTAAACTCACTTTTCTGGGTGGGCAGTGGAAAAAAATACAGAATGAAAAAGCCAAAATTAGAAACGGTTACCTACCTCCACTTCCTTCAGGGTTGGGAGGGAGCGCCGGAGCAGGGAGGCGAGACAAAAAGAATAAAGAGAGACACGTTAAAGAAAGAAAAGGCACATCAAAGAGTACAGAGTCTTTTTCCATGCAGCGCACACGCAGGCGATCGTGCCTTAATTGTCTTTTTAACACATATTCCGTTCTCATGGAAGAGATGTGAGTGTCTCTGGGCATTTCAAGGATGACACGCAAAGAGCGATGATTAGTGCTAATCACGATAAGCGACAGCTGAAGAAAGCTGGCCGGATTCCAGCCGCGATATCTGCTCTTCTATCGTTTCATTAAAAGTTAAAAGGCTCTTGTCTGAGGCTGCAGATCTACATTTTTCATGCTTTATTTGTTATTATAATTTCACAGTTTCTCTTAGCTCTTACACACCCATGTTGAAAGTCATTACTTTCTCAGTCTGGCACTTGTTCTTCATAGGCATTGGAGAGGGAAAACTGGTTTAAATGGGTTGAGTATGGCTGTTTGAGGTCTTTAAGCTACTTGCCAATCCCGTATATCATTCTATGTCATCTTATAATTTTATTTGTCATACAACAGTTGGGTCTGACTGCACATTCTGATTGGTTGACAAGCAATAGAAAATCTTTCTTATACAAAAACAGAGGAAACATTAAAGCACCTTTATAAGGAAAATCTGACCAGCAGATTGTTTGGTCAGACTCTGAAAAACAGTGCTACGTTTAATTCTGAGGGAGTTGTCCAGCTTTCGGCCGACAGCTCGTGTCTGGGATGCTCATCATAGTAACATTCCTCACATTATTCATTTTGAAAAGGATAATCTAAGAAAATATCAGATTCTGTGCTACATATACGATAAATGAAAAATAAATAAAAACACAGAGAAATGTATTTTGGTTCCTGACAGATCTGTGTTCGACAATTCCAGTCTGGAAGCTCACCTTGCTCATTTTAGCTTTGTGTTTAGCTTTATGTGTTCTGTAGTTTTTGTCCCTATTTAATATTCTTTTATTATTTCTACCTGTTATCATCGCCTGAACACACTGAAACAACACACATTGATATTGACAGAACACGTCTGTGCTCATGAGAAATAGGCATAACTTAAACCAGGGTAGAACAGGTTAGCGCAGTCAAAAGAACATTTCATTTGTTAGGCCAAACTAAATATATTGTTTCATTCTATGAGAGGAAATAGAGCTTTTCGTCCTCACTCTAACAGAACCACACAGCACAGTATGTAACAATATATCCAGGCAAAAATATTTGGCCTGTTGTTGGACAGATCCGACTGTCTAGGTTTGGCACGCTTGTTAAATTGTACTGAACCATGTCATGTAAAATAATATAGTGGGTAGTAAAACCCCTGAGAGCAGAAAATAATGATATTTATCAGACTACGTCCGATCTTTGACATTCTGACCTCCAGAATACACAGACCCTTCCACATTTTCCAGCACTTTTCCAGGTATGTTGAACACTGCATTGGTGCTCATGTTTACTAAACAGTAAATGTCTCTCATACCATTTCCGATTTATATTACTCTACAAATATGTGCTGCCAAAGCCAATAGAGCGTCGCTTGCTCATTTTAGCACCTAATGTGTAAATAAAAGCCGTCAGTGCACATACATCCACTTATGCTTCAGAGAGGTGTGAGACACATGGTGCAATGTTGCTTTGACGAGAGCTGTTCTTGTCCTTGCTTGATTTTGAGCAACCCAGTATCATGGTTCTCTCATCATCACCCATTTGCGTCCACTTTTTAAGTAGTGATGCCAAAATTTGATGATTACAAAGTTGAGGACTGTTGCAGCTAAGAATCAGAGGGAACATAGAAGAGTGGCAGCTTTTCTAACAAAAACAAAAAAGAAATATTTTTTTGGAAGGAGGGAATGGTATTGCGAGGCTTGCATCACTGTTCTGGATTCAGTAAAGAACGTTAAATGTGCCGCTACATGGCCCTGTTTGCATTAACGCCAAGTCCAGACAGGCCTGTTGTGACTGGGGAAATGGTGGGGGGTTAGAGAAGCTCTGTTTTTCGAGGCAGGATGTCCCGAGGGTCTTGGGATTCATAGCAGCGAACATCACCCTGGCAGCCGTGCCAAAGCAGCGCTAGCTTAGCCGCTGTGGAGCAGGATGCTCCGGTTAATGGAGCATGACTGTCCAGATGCTGCTCCGGCCCTCCAGGGCCCGTGTTAATGCTAACGCTTATGCTAGGCTGCCAGAGGTTGGACACAAGCCGGCCTGGAACACTTTACCAGCGACAGCACCATGCACAATGTGTTGTGTGCTTGACACAAATACGTTTTAACTGCCCGTCCTATCATACATGTATTTATTCTTCAAGGGCATATGCGTACACAACTGTCTGGATGGTTACAGCCCTCCTCCCTGCTCTGAGCAACATTAATGTCGAAGGGCATGTCCTCCACAAACCCCAATTTACTTACACAGGTTAGCGGCGTATTTACACAGCCGAGAAAAAGGCCAACCCTGACAGTCTGCTCTAATCTGGACAGGCAGGCCACTTTAGGGACGGTGCTCGAACCAACCAGTTTTGATCCACTGAATAAGATCATGAATAAACAACGCCAGAAAACACGGAATGAAAAATGAATGAAGCCGTGGACGCTCAGAGCTGCGCACTGACAATAGAACCATTTCTGTTTCTATTCATGTTGGTGTCTCTTGAGTCCTTGCTTAGCGTAAGTGGAGCATGACCTACTGGGAGACGCTGAGGAAATTCAGCCTGGTTCACATTTGCATCCGTAAGCTGCGCCGGTTCGGCACATGCATTCAAATAGTAGATGAGTCTGCATGTTACACACACTCCCAGATTTCAGCAATCAAACCTATCAAGCCACAATTGAAGACTAACAACCAGCCATTTCACTTTAGCCTCACCTTTGGCTGTTCTCAAGACAATGGTCTTCAATTACCAGGTTTCTCCGTCAGACTCTGATACTGTCTACAGATACCAATATAATATACAAACAACTCATTAGGCTCCCGGAACCTTCACTAGCCAAGAGGTATAGTATTTGTTGAGTAAAATGTGGAATAAATTAACTGCTTAAGCTTTCCGGTCTATATTGAGTATAAGGCTGAAAAGGCAATAATGAATACGCACTCACGTGTATTTTTTATGTCAAATGTAAAAGTTCAAGGCTAAAGTTAAGCATCAGTGTATCCTTTCCAATCATAGCAAATATATAAGCTTTCAAGAGAGCCTCAGCAGCTCCTTTCCCTGCTGTTACTGCCGTTTCACCATGTCATTTTCTTCTCCCGGTGATTGGCAAAATTAGACATGATTGACAGGATGATGGTCCAACATTTTCCTGCTATGAAAGCCAGGCTGACAAAATGCACCACTCAACAAATTGCCTGGCAGACGAGAGAAACTGTCACTCTTTAGGTTCAAAGGTGCCTCTGTATGCAGCAGGGGACTGAGCACACTCTTCCCTGATGCCTTTTTCTGCAGTGATCTGCAAAAGGCTGTTGTGTTCTGTGATTTTCAGTGTAGAACTGTTAGCATTGCACCACGGGTCCTCGGAGTGAACTGTCTTCATATCTCAGTCAAACAGGCTGAACAAAACTGCCTGTACTGGTGTTTGCTGATATTCTCTTTGTCATCTTGACAAAAGATGCCTCAAAAACTGCATCTTTTTCAAAAAAGAGGAGTAAAACGGTTCTATATCTGCCTGATCATGACAACATGCAAAATGTAGACAGAGCTGATTCTTCAGTGCAAACAGTGAAATCTACCATGCTCGAAGAAGAGGGGTAGCCTTGAAAGAAAGAAAGGAAGATACAATATATACAATATATAAAACAAAAGAATACAGATATTATATATATATATTTTTTTTATAAATGTTATTTATTTATAGATTTATATCCACCTCTCTTAGTGCCAACAGAATATTGAGTAAGTATATTTCGTACCAAGTATTACTAGAGAGAGTATTCTTTTGACTTTGTTTATATTGTATTTTATATTTTTCTTGTCTCCGTGTCTCTGTTCAGTCATTCCCTCCAGAGTCAATAACATTTTCTGATTATTTTCTTCCCAACCGTGACTCTTTGGTGCGGAAGGCTGTGGTCTCGCAGAGTAGGAACTCTACCCTACAGCGTTCTGAGTGAGAGAAAGAGAGAGAGAGAGAGAGAGAGAGAGAGAGAAAGAGAGAGAGAGGGAGGGATGGTAGAGACCCACTGCTGTTTCATCCACTTCCACAAGCATTAAGTGGACCTTGAACACAAGGACTACATATCGGTTGGTACAGACCCACAGTACGTCCTCCGACTGCCGCTTCGCACCGCAGTTGACTCTAATTCCATACTGCGTGGACACAAAAGAGCTTTCAAATAACTTCTCCTTAAATGAGTGGGTTATGCTTTGTGTTAAACAAAAGAACTCAAATCTGAGAGTATGTCCAGACTTCGCTGATTTGGTTTGATTAAAATGAACCCTGGTGTGCTTTCTCTATTAGTGTGGTTCATCAGAGCGAGCGAGGATGCTGCCACGAGAACCCTGGCGTGCTCCAGACAAAGTGGACCAAGACCCCCTGAGCAGGTCGGTCTCGGCTGGCTTCCAGACTCACACTGGTTTGGTTCATCTGAAGTATGAAAGCAGTGCGTAATAATAAGACAAGACAGAATTAACCATCCTCTCTTCTCTGCAGACATGCACCCACGAGTAAAACTCCTACCCCCATCACACACCCACACAATAATCCGTGCAATAACCCGATGCCACTCAGTTGTGCAATTCCTTATTGGGTTTAAGTCATTATGGGCATTATAAGCTCAGTATTATGTGCAGCAGTGTGACCATGTGGAGTTTTCTTATTAGATGCTAAATCAGTTCATTATGTGCTTTCTATAAGTAATACTGACCAGAGACTACCACTACTTATGTCAATACTACATATATACTAGTGTACATATCTTGTGCAATTACAGGCTCAAACCCACCATTTATGTTATTAGAACTGTACGTTATTTATTCATAGTATTTATACCCCAGCATTTGTGTTTCTGACATAGTATATTTAATGCAGGGCTGATATTGGATTAATTTAGATTTATTTATATTGTCTATCATTGTCAGTGTCTCTGTGTTACTGTGTGTCTGTGCCGTCTTAACAGTACAAAACCTCTTCTGACATTTGTTTTGATATCATAAGACGGAATATAACAAATAATGCCAATAAGGCCAGAAAGAACAAAGAACAGCTTCTGAATATTTGGTGGATATGATCACAGTGACAGCAACCTCCACAATAACCAATCAAATCTATATGTGCAATAAACAACACTCTGGATAGGAACGTCCACTAAACACCGTAAATGTAAATGAAAATGTAAATGTAATCCACACAAGCAATGAGAGACATTTGGGGTTAAACAACAAAGGGATTTTTTTCATACTATGTTGTCTTATATAAGTTATAATAGTTATATAGGTCATATGTGTGCACTTTTATTAGTATTTGGTGGCTAATAACAGCACTGAGCCACTTTCTGTGATGATTCACACAGTTGCTAAGGGATTTTTAAACTCTGCAATGCAGAATATTTCCAGTTCCCTGATGTTCTTAGGTCTACACTTGTGAACTCCCCTCTTCAGTACATAGCACAACTATTCAATTGGGGTTGAAGTCTGGAGACTCAGAGCTCCACTGCAAAACTTTTGAGAGTTTTTGTGCTCCTGCAACCTTTTCTGTGTGGATTCTGGTGCGTTTGGGTTCATTATCTTGCTTTTATCAAAGGCTTCTTTGATGGAACTCCTCCAAAAAGCCTCTGGTCAGGAAGGTGTAGTCTGACAGTGCATTCTGAAATTTTAAACCCCCAAGAATCAACTGTGCTGTCATGAAATTTTAATCTGTGGGTTCCTCTTTCCCTTACCATCCACCTTATTGTTTGTAAGTGCAATAAGCTCATGCATCCTGACAATTTGTTAACAGTCTTTCCAGCTAACAGGTGCACAACCTTTGAGTTTTGTGCATGTTGAGATAACTATAGGATTTTACATTTAATACCTATACCTCAGTAAAACCAAACAGGTCACAGATAAAAGTTCTTATATACACTACTCACTAAAAGTTGGTTATATGTGCCTATCAGGTGAAACCTATGGAAAAATGTTCACAGTATAGTGATATTATATGCAATTACATGCATATACAGTTCAAACTATTTATTGAAACAAAAGCCAACAACAGAATTGAGGATACCACATCAGTGTCCCAATGTCTCATGTGTCCCTGAGCAGCAGTCACAGTGACAGCTCATGCTGTACACAAGTCGAGTTATTGGCTGCTAAGAGTTATCCTGCTCTTTTTGAATGTTATTCAGGTAGTCTGGGCTCATCACTGTACCGTTCAGTGTAGGGCAGTTCTGTATTGAAGCCTGTCCTCACTGAAACACCAGCATTCACCTTAACATCTTTAACATCGTTGGTACTCATCATTACTGCTCAATGTGAATCCACTTACATCAGAGAACATAACTGAGGCCCACTGGTCCCTCGTCCAGAGTAAATTCTCTCTGTGCCTTGTGGAGTGGTCAGGTGTGGGCAGTAATTCACTGTAAACTGTTAACCTGTGTTATAAATTTCCTTGTAATTGCATGTATAACATTGTGTATTTCTGCAGAGTTTCTCATTGCATTTAATCAGACTTTATATTTTACTTGTCTCTGTGCAGTCATAATGTAAAATCCTCTGGGATCAGTAAAGTCTCTGACTCTA
Organism: Ladigesia roloffi; assembly: GCA_037577295.1. Lineage (NCBI taxonomy): Eukaryota > Metazoa > Chordata > Actinopteri > Characiformes > Alestidae > Ladigesia > Ladigesia roloffi. The sequence continues at coordinate 33,652,932 of JBBKCR010000101.1, forward strand.
AATCAAATGCACTGATGTGTTTTTGCACCCCTGTTTCATTTGATTTTATGCTGAACGAGTGGAAGGGTAAGTTGTGCATCCTCTGCAGGCGGGTATTGAGGTGGGATGGTGTGTGTGGGGGGGTGTTGAGAGTCGGGGGTCAGAGGGTTGGGCTGTGACTCAAGATGCTCCTGATTCTGAATCCGGCTGATGAGTTCTCCAACAGCACCCTTGAAGAAGGTTACTTAAGACTTAAAATCACTAAAAGTGGCACTATCCCCGCACGCGGAGAAGTCGCTTTGGGCAAAAGCAATCAGCAGACATGATTAAATGCAAATGTGTCAGGTGCCCTGAGGTTGTTGAAATGAAGGGAAGAGTGAACTGCTGGACTCCTCTCCTCCTGTCTGCCTGGCCCAGAACCGCGGAGTCAGCATCGTGCCTCGCGGAAAAGACTAACCTTTACGATGAGATCATCTGGTCTCATGAAAAAGACTATTTGCCGAGATGAGAACAATGATTTTTTTCTTTCCAGAATCATTTTTCTTTCAAAGGCAAGGAACAAATGTGCTCCTCGGGGCAAAGAACCTTGAGTCTCCCTGTCTTTTCTTCTTCCTTCATGTCTAATAAAAAAAAAACAAGAAGAAAACAGGCTAACAAACGAAGAAAAAAAAAACTGATCTTGGGGAAACAGGCACGAATTCCACATTTGTTCAGGTTTGATGCTCAAAGCCAGTGATTTTGCAAAGTACCAACTATTTATGACTCTTCAAAACAAGGCAGTACCTGAAGACTCAGCAGCGCGCCTCCATTGTCATTCAGAGATCGTATCTCTGTGAGGAGAGATTAAATTATTCCCTGCTATCTGAAACCCAATCTAACATGTGAGAGGATCTGAAATGAAACCGCTCCGAATCCTTGGATCTCAGCCCTCCACGCCGCACTACATCACAGGCAGCGCCGCCTTCTCATAACACTCCACGAATCAACAAGAATGGGACAATAAAGGCTTCTAAATTCAAACGGCTGCGAGAAAAACAGGACGGCGACTCGTGGGAATCAGTGTGGAAACGGCAACCTGCGAATTTTGACTGCAGGTAAACCCGTCATGACTCTTATGAATAACTCATGAATAACTCACAATTGATTTTATGAGCTCTACAAAGGCTTGACAAGAACACTCAAGATGTCTGATGACTATATATAAACCAAAGTCGAGCGGAAAAATGGCATTTCACACCACCGTTTATTGAAACTCTTCCTGAAATATCTGAAGTAAGCACGGGATCTGGCCCAAGAAAACAAGTAACAGCTGGGAGGATAGTAGATGAAGAGGATATATCAGAGCTAATAAATCGAGAATAAATAATCCAGCTGACTGTTTTGTATTTCATGCCAAAATAAACGCAACAGGAGTGTGTGCAGCACAAATTAGCAATTATATTTTCCTCTTCTCATTCTTTAGAGGACTGTGGATGTTCAATTTGTACTCCTGTTTGTCCCCTGAAAGGACCATCTGAGCCCCAAATGAGATTGCGATGCTCTTTTCTGAGACGAGGAAGGAAAATCCATCAGCGGCTCAATCTAGTCCTTCCCAATGCGGAACATGGCTGATTAAGGTCATTTCAGTCGGACTGCTCTGCATATCCATTAGAGCAGCGTTTTTCAAACTTATTTGTCCTGGGGACATGTCATGTCAGGCTTTGGGGCTTCAGGGCCCTGCATGTATGGAATACCCCCACGCCCTCCACCCCCGATCCATATATAAAAAA
>JBBKCR010000101.1:33654779-33678810 GCA_037577295.1 Ladigesia roloffi
CCACCCCCGATCCATATATAAAAAAAAATATATATATATATATATATATATATATATATATATAGTATTGTATTATTTTAATTATTATTGTGTACCCATACCTATATATAAGAACCAAGAAATCTTTGTTTTTTTCACATTTTTAATTCATTTATTTATTAACACTTTATATCATCATAATGTTCTAAGTTCAGACTGTTTCTGTTCTTTTTTTCATGGCTGTCTTAAAGCTTGTCTCGGGCCTAAAAAATTAAACCCGACTCCAAACCCAGACCGGCCCGACACATTAACTGTAATTATCGGCCCCGTTCTCAACTGTGGGAGCGTTCATAAACTCACACTCTCGAGCTCCGAGCCACTCAAATGCGGGATCACGGCCACGGCCCAGGGATAGTAGCAGGAAATACCGGGCCGACCCGACCCCGGGTTCGGGTTCCGGCAGAGAATCTAAATTCTTCTGCCAGTTAAAAAAAAGTGGTCTCGCACATATAGGTGAGTGGAAGACACTATCCCGAGGACACGAGCCATTAAGTCGAGGGGGCGGGGCACGCAGTGTTAGCAGCGTTGAGATCAGAGCTGGATCTGAACGAAATTTGATTGCTGCAGAACCGAGGCTCTGCGGACCTGCGGAGAAGTTCTCATGGCCCGGCACCGGTCCGCGGCCCATAGTTTGAGAAACACTGCATTAGAGGTTGACAAAAACAAGCTATTACTTCCTTCTATTATTTTATGTATATATGACTTTCAGATCATATTGCTCACCATTTTGGTTGACTGAGGTTGTTTTAAATGTGATTTTTTTTAACTTGAACTTGCATATGCTTCCATACGAGGGGTGATGCATTAAATGATCAGATAATACAAGAATTAAACCAATCAGAATAAACTGCTATAAAGATTGGCAGAGAAGAGATGAGGGTTAATCCCTGGAAGTCCCAAGGAAACATTAATACTAATAATTAATAAACTATTACATTGTTTCCCATAATGGCAATTAACTCCTGCATAATTACTGCAATACTTGATGCCAAATCATTTACAAAGAACACGTGTAAGTGTTAGAGAGCCTTAACCTGTAGCTGCATTTTTCCTGACAATGTAATTATCATGTAATTAGGGACTGGGCTGGTTGTAATATTACTCATTTCTAATAATAATGTATGTATAATGATGACACTGTTAACATCTAGTGGCCCTTCGTGTTTGCTTGGTTGGAAAAAACGTACCCGTGTCAGGTTGGCATGTTGGCACCCTTCTGCTGAATGGGCTCATTTACACTCTACTGGAAATATCTCATGCTCCTGTGTGTCACTTCCATGATCCAACACATTTTTGTAGACTAAAAATCTACATTATTATCTTCTAAGATGCATTCAAAGCTTGAACACACATAGGCTAACGAATGATGCTATATTTATGCAGCCTATAATTAAGCAAAGTCTTTATTATCACTGTATGAAAGTACATTACAATCTGTGTATACAAATTACAGTGTATACAAGTAAACAGATTAAAATTACTTGATAATAAAAGAAGTAACTCATAATATTGGCATTTAATTAAATTATTGCAATATCACAAGATATTTATGAATTATTTTTGCTGGATTGAGGAATTCCTGCACAATTTACGTCACAATGTAAGAATCAGCGTTACTTTAAAACACTAATGTGAAAGTCATGAGTGGTTTAAAATTTCAACATTTTTCATTATTTTAATGAACCATTTATTTATCTATTGTACTAAGCATGTTCCTGGAAATTTTCCTGACTTCATATTATATTTTATATAGATCTTGTCTCTGTCTCTGTGTGTCTGGGCATTCATAGTATTTTCCAGGATCAGTGAAATGTGTTGATTTTGAATCTGACTGTCAGTATTACACTGTTATTTGTAACGTTGGTATTCTTGTCACGTTGTACAAGAATTTCCTTCAGGATAAATACATTTCTTACCGTAGTTAGGTTTATTTATATAGCACATTATCATCCCCAGATCATTGTATGTGATGTACAGGAATATAATCCAATAGAATAAATGAAATAATAAGTAATATGAGAATAAAAAGGTATTTAGAAACATTTTGAATGAGTTTGAAGGCATATAGGAATCGGATAAGATAAGAAAAGATAAAATAAGAAAGTGGACCATACAGAATAAAATAGAATAAAAACTAGAGGTCGACCGATACATCATTTTTGCAGATTAATCGGCACCGATAGTTGATTCCAAGAACTATCGGTTATCGGTAGTCCACGCCGATAGTTTTTCCTGATTGCGTCATAGCTGAAGTACTGAGAACGGCGCATCGTCCCTATACAATGCGAGACCCAACATAACTATGGCAAGAGCCACCTCTATTGAGTATTAAATTAGAACTACAACTAGAACTGGACCATGTTACACTTGAATCGCTTGCAGTTCTTTAACAAGACTAGTTATGTTTCTCCTGTTTCACAAGTTCAAATTTGTTGTTATTTGGAATGACTTTTATTATTTATCATTTAACTTTTTTTATTTATTTGGAGTGTCACTTATTGTTTCAGTTTGTAATCATGTCTTTAAATTACCTCAATATTTTCATGATTCGGTACTGTTTTTTTGTTTGTTTTTTGTAACAAAGTTAAGTACTATTTTACATGGAGTGTTTATATATATAATCTTTTTTAATCCAGTATCCATTTAAAAAAACTATCGATTAATTAATCAGTTATCGGCAAGTACGGACCAACTTAGCTATCGGTATCTGTAAAATTCAATATTGGTCGACCTCTAATAAAAACTATTCAACACAACAATATATACTATACAAATAATACAAAGAAAAGAGATTAGTCTCTCTTTAAGCCTCTTGTCCGACCCTGTAAGCTGAGGATCCTCACCACACTGTAAGCAGCTTTCTAGCATCAGAAAATAAACACTGGCAGCAGAGGCAATTCACAGAGGGGGTCAACCCAAGGTGGGACGGACACGTTGCCCTGGGCAAGAGCACTTAACCGGAGTCCCGCCATCTCCTACACACACACACACATGCAGCAGGACAAGCAGTGCTGCCAGCAGCTCATCAAGCCTCCTGTGTCCCCACTGGAAGTATTTATATTCTGCAGTTGGCCCCACACCACTGTAAAGTCTCGCAGAAAGCAGGCCAGCATGGTGGGGGGGTTCTGAAAAAGGCCAGGTGCGGTTAGCAGATGATTCATTAAGAATTAAGAAGCATGATGAGGTGGGAGAGCGCCTGCCTTGATACATCACCTCCCAAAGCCTCCCACTGCGGCGCTCATTAATACAGAACACCATGTACCGTCCAATCAATGCCTTAACGAACACACTCACTCTCGGCTCCAGAACTTCTGAAGGAACAGAACCTTCTAAACACCGTCAGATTTAGAATTACGTCCTGAAAATGTTGATTTCTTCACTTCATCATGGACCACAGGCTTCCACCCACACAGCAAAGTCAACACAGATGCTGGATCCAATTACAGGACAAACATCATAGAGAACATACTGTTCCTTCAATAACACTCCAGAAACTCATTAGTAGACTGGTTTTAATATATTTGCAAACTACTATTTTCTTTGTAAATTATAATAATAATAGTAATAATAATAATAGAAGAAGAAGATGAACATTAAAGTCATTAATGATATTATAGCTAATATTATAGCTGTTGGTTTGATGTTGTTATTGTTGTCATTATTATACTTTTACAATTTCCTTTTTTATACATTTTCCCAGCTTATTTCACATATTTGTTTTTCTCTAAAAGAGTGTTTAAATTTATGATCATTATTTGTCTTTATGTCCTTGAGTATGCTTAAAGCACTACAAGAATACAAATAATAGCAACATGTATAATAAATAAATATTATGGGTGCAGCAATACAGTCCATTCATGATTTGATTGAATACACAATACCATGTTTGTAACAATACAAGTCTGAAAACAACTGGAACTGGAATGAAGAAAAATGATGACTGGAAGAGGGGTTTGTTGACTGGCACTAAAAGCAATGCAGACACATTAAATGCCATTAAATGCCTTAATGCTCAATAAATATGTTCAAAATTCAGTACAGATGAATTTTTTCAATAATTTCATAATAATAATAATAAATTAATAATTTCTTTCAGTTTTCAGATTCGGTTTCCGGCCTGGGTGTTTTTTTTGTTTTCGGTTTTCGGTTTCGGCCCAAAAAATTCCTTTCGGTGCATCTCTAATAAGAATGGATGCAATATTTGAATTACAATAAAATTGAGAGTCACAGCAGTAGAAATAACACATAATCACTTCAACATCACAGGGGCAACAGAAATAGGAGTCATGTTCCACATCTGGAAAGTGCTAAAATGACAGCATGAATAATGTAGAGATTGTTCTGCCGCGAAAGGATCCGCAGATGCAGTTTGACATTTGAGCAGCTCGTAAGCAAACAGTGCACAAAAAAGTTTGACTTCAAGCTAAACAAAGCCAATCCTGATGATTTTCTTATGACCTTTTCATCCATATTAAAGTTTGCTTACAGGACTGTGACCAGACTCAAGGATCTGTGGCTCATCCGATAAGAACAATTATCATCATCATTTCAACTGAACAATATATCATCTATTAACCGTTATCGCAATATTAGTGTCTGCAATACTGATATCGTGAAAGGCTGCAACATATATCCTCCAACTAATCAGTGTTTTGACAGGCTGACCAATCACAGCTCCAGGTGAGTTACTGGGTGCTCAGATGAATCAAGGTTTTCACGAAATCCAACAAATGTCCTATTATTTGCGCAAATCTTCAAACTTCATATTCTATGTTTTTTTTCTATTTCATTTTTTCTACAAAAAATATTTAATCATTCATCATAGTCCATTCTTACATTACCATTTCCAACATTTGTTTACTCTTTAGAATGAAAAAGGCTAATTACCTTGAAGAAAGAATTATGTAAATTGCCTATTTCTGATTGGCTGTCCTGTATTGCAGCTCATTCAAAAGGTAACACAAGGCTCAAACACTCCTTAGAACTTCAGCATGGATAGGCGGGGCTTATCTGCTGTAAATGTGTGACATCACAAAAATTATGATTTGAAAACGGGTGTTTTGGTGCTTAGTTTCTGTTTATGGATTGTTTGGATAGGGGTAATGTAAAATTTGTAGCAATATTTTCATACTTTAAGCCTCAATAACTCACTGGAAAAGTGAAGATGTGGGCTCTTTAATGGAAAATGATCACACAAAAAATGCAATACTGATATTTTGTCCACATCATGCAGCTCTAATCATCATCACTGCACTGTCTCAGCTATTCCGCTCATCAATGATACAGTGACAGTCTATCACAGTGTGATCTCCGTGCTCTCCAATTACACAGTAAGCTAAAAACTTTCCAGCAGCGAAGGCTCATTATTTTGCTGGGGTGCCCTGTGAGACTGCTGTGACTGTCTGATCATGGAAATGAGTGTGTATGGCTTTCTGCATCTTCGCATGGTAGGCCGATACAGAAGAGGTTTTTTCTCTTGTTGATAAGCCCTTAATATGGACCCACTTTACCTCATTATCTACAATAACATTCTTCTCTCTTACAAAAACCTGCCGTAGCCATATTCATACTGTCTCCTCTTTCTACTTCTACACACATATAAACTTGCACACACAACATCTGAACACACATACACACGCTATTTATTTAAAACTAAATTATGCTCAGAATTCCTTCGACCGACAGCACTAATGCATATTGTTTAACCCTCAGAATTCAGAGTGTATCAGTAAACTCTTATTTCAGTAAATATAACCAGTGTAAAACAGTCTAGAACTAGTGTCTGCTCTCCTACATGCTTGTCGTTTGCTGCCCTTTCTCCCAGCGCACCGCCGCTCAGTCGCTCTCTGGAGCCCCTCCCTCTGTCTGTTTTTGTTACCCACATGTGGATGGAGACTATCCTGAAAGCTCAAAGCTTTTTTTTCTCTCGATTGTTTCTAAAACCTAAAATAAAAGAAATTTGGGTATTTTGTGAGACCACAGGTTCGGTCCTAGATACCTCCATCAGCAGCTCCTGATTCAATTTAATGAAGGACTGACTTGAACTCACTTATATACTGAACACAACATTACCATTTATTGTAGAATGATATTTGTATTTCTTCTACACTTACTGCTTATCTAAATAGATCATAAATATCATGAGTAGTGTCTAAACCTTTTGCACAACACTGCAAAGTAACACTTCATTCTGGAATGGGACGACTCATCAAAGCTACAAGCATCATTATTTTTGCCTTCCTCACAAATACTCCTCACTAACAGCAGCTTATGAAGAAGCAGGCACATGTGAACTCAACATGAATCCAGATTAGTTATATCTTTCTGACAATGAGTGCTCTATGTGCTATTCTGGTGAATAAGGGTTTGCCCAGAGACAATTATCAATTTCAAAAGGTATTGGCTTTCACTGCAAACACTTCATAGCTACAGCTGAACAAATTGTACAAGCAAGAGTGATGCTAGACTAGAGACCATGACTTCATTCTATACCTCAAATTTGAGAATATCCATTTCTCCATGTGATAGACAATTGTCTTTCAGAGCTAATACAACATCCAATATGGGGAAGGACGATACAATTAGAGGCAAAACCTGTGTACGTGACATTCTTCTAAACTCCATTATCCATAAGGAACCGATGGATGGCGAATTATCTCTTTATGAAATATGCCCATGTAGAACCCATATGCTTAATTTATGTAAATAGGCAAAAAGTTTTTAGCCACATAATTTCTTCATATTTTGCCTCCAAGGACAGCCATCTTTCTTTTTTTTTAATGTGGTTCTTTATAACAGTTCTCCAGGCTTCCAGAAGGGCTTTCAAAGACTCTCATTTCCAGTCCAGTCCCTGACCCGGACCAGTTTCAGAGGAATGTTTCTGTCGGTTAAGACACACAGTGACCTACGTATGAATCATTCAAGCAGAACAAAGAGCATCTAACTGAAGTCCTGCACCAGTAAAGAAGCAGGAGCAGATGATTCCAGATGATCAGGCAGTGATTAGTATACTGGTGGTGCTGAATGTGAAAGTGCTGGAAGTGGCTGGAACTCCATTAACTAGGCTCATTGTGTGTTTAGACACTTTGCAGCCTGTAGCTAGGGTTGCCACACGTTCATGGTTTCCCTGGGATTGTTCTCATTTTTTAATGTCTTTTTTTAATTGATAATCTTTCCCGGAACACCAAATGTCCCGTTTACTTTTTTTAAGTAGGCATATTCCCTAGTTTCACTTTTAATAAAATCTTTGTTCTGCTCATGCAATCCTAGACTACTATTTTTTTGATCCAGCTGTCAGAGGCAGGCATGCGCTTATTTGATTGGTTAATGCAAACCTGCCGAAAACTAAAGTTTACATTAACACATCAGTATCACCTAGCAACTGCCAAGAGCAGAATTTTCAAGAGAGTGAAGGAATGCGAGTTAGTTAAATTGGAGACTGCCTAGTTAAAAATACATTTCCATTCGACTTGTTTTTTTTTATTATTTAAGTTAATGGGGGTGAGACGGACGAGGAGATTGCACAGTCAAAATCAGGGCCAGTGGCAAAGGGTGAAAACGGGCAACTATTCGGAGTAGGTAAGGCCGTGGTTCAGTGTATTAGAAGTACTGATGCAAATTATATGCTCAGAAAGTGCAATGTGGTGTAAAACGTGCAATAACATAGATCATCATTCTGCCCTTTCCTACACTACATGTACAAAAGTATTGGGACAACTGTTTTTCAGGGTTTAAGCTAGCCTCCTTTCATCCAATGAAGGACAATCTTAATACCTCAGCAAACTAAGACAATTTGGACAACACCATGTCTCCAACTGTGTGGACCCAGTTTGGAGAAGAACCTTTTCTATTCCATCATGACTGTTTCCCGGTGCACAATAGAGACTCTGATCCAGACCTTCTTTTACAAAATCAGTGTCTGACACATTTGCACAGAGGCTTCAAAATATTGTGTAAAGTCTTCCAAGAAGAGTGCAAGCTTATTATAGCAGTAAAAAGGGGGACCAAGTCAATATTGAAGTCTATGGATTTGAATGCAATGTAATTAAATCCCTGTTGGCGCAATGGTGATGTGTCCCAATATTTTAGTCCATATAGTGTCATTCCATATGGAGCACAGATCCCTCCTCCTGTTGTTTCTAAAGCAGCTTCTCTAAGGTCCCCCTCAGCCCACCCTGTGAAATGTATAAAGCTGCAGTGAAAACAGAATAAATGAACAGTGAGAACATCTTTCCACCTATGTGCCGTTTGGGGAGCGTCCTGACCCTTTCATTTTTAAAGGCTGAAGCCGTGCAGGGCTGCAGAAGATAAACGCGGTTGCATTCTCAGACTGCTGTGAGGAGACGGATCCGGCACAGGAGAGAGGTTAGTTTTAGCAGGGCTACAATTCTCCTAAGCATCTGCTAGCCGCTTGTTTAATGTCCTTACATTTCAACGTCTTCTGTGGGTGACAGATCGTTTAGTGCTGTGGCTCTCAAACTATGGAACCCAGAAAATATTCACAATGTTTCCTCTCTTGCTTCCTTCAAAATCTTCAAAAACATCTTTTCTCTCAGTGTGATACCTTTTCTAGATCCAGCTATTTGCTCCTCCTGCTGTTGCACTGAGGGCAGCTGGCGGCCTGGTGATTAGGGAGTTGCCTCTTCAATCAGAAGGCCTTTGGTTTGAATCCCAGGATTGTAGGTCGTACCACTGAGGTATTCTTGAGCAAGCTACCACCCTGGGGAGAGCACCAGCCCACTGCAGGGCACACACACACACACACACACACACATTTAGAATCCCCAGGTCAGCTGACACTCATGTCTCCGGACTGTGGGAGAAACCCACCATGGGGCCCTTCAATTTAAACCGTTTAATATTTCTGTCTACTGCTGTCTTTCCTATGCTGTTTCTTGCCTGACTTGTTTTGTAAAGTGACCTTGAGTTTGAGAAAGGCAGTATATAAATAAAAGTATTACTATTGTTATTAGTTTCAACACCAAATCAAAGCTAAAACCAACAACTAGTCTGTCTATTCCAGCATTACGTTGCGACTGGGGATTTACACAGCACGAGGCTGTAAATTGCATTGAAGTCAAAGGATTTTTGCTGCTGTCTGCAGCGACTGTGGATCAGTGTGTTAAATTGTGGATCGGGGCATTCTGACTGAATTTAATGCCAGAAAAAAAATGCTGTGAAACATTTTAAATTACATACAGATGGCCAGAACCATAAACTGTAAAACACGCAGTATGTTTGGTGAGATATGCCTCTCAGTGTACGGTGACTGGGCTCACTGTGTCTGGAGTGTGAAAAAAGGTGTGAACAGAACTGGTAGCTCACAGCTCACAGGTTTTCAGCAGGACGATACGGCCGCAGTGCTGAGGGCTGACCGGTGGTTCTAAACTGACCATTCATGTCCTCGTGAAATCCATTACCCCTTAACATTTAGAACTTAGAGAATATCAGCAAAATCTAATTTCAGTAAATATAAACAGTCTAAATTAGTCTAATTTGGGCCTTTTTGTTCTTTTGTGTGTGCCACCGTTTTTAGAATTAGAAGCAATTATTCATCTTTAAATTACAATAACTTTGGTCCTGTGTGACACAGGAACAACAAACAAAGCTCAGCATGGCGTCTGACACCTCTAGCATCAACACAAACCGGAGGAACTTCCATATAAGGATTTTTTTGGCAAATAAACGTTTTTTGGGGGATAATAAGCAGTAAGTTATAGATCTATCGTATTTAAACTGCAGCATTGTGTGCATTTTTTTCAGCAGACTTTTATTTTAGACTTCAAATGTAATATTGTTCTTGTCTCTGTGTCTCATTGTGTCTAACATAAGCAATTCCCTGTTTCTGATTATTAGCCTTATTCTCTTAGTATTTATGTCCTTCCAAACCACAACTAGGTTGCCAGAAACTCTTGTGTCATCATGCAAAATGTAAAAAAAAAAATCGGACTAAATACTAAGCTGTACTTCACTCTGTTACAGACAGAGATAACACCAAAAATAAAAAAATAAGAACCCTCTAGTCTAGAGAAAGCAGAAGCTTAACCTTTGCCATCCTCTCCTCAGCTCTTTGGTGTTTGCACTTTGAGACACAGATGAAATGAAAATGCTTCGTAAAAAAAACAACAGAAGGATTACATTCTGTTCTCTTTCTGTGATGAGCGGATCACAGCAGACAAACAAGCCACATGTCAAAATCCCCCAGTTACACGCCTCCTCTGATCCAATAAACACGCTTCCTCTACAAGTGTCACGGCAATAACGGAGCCCCGTGGGCTGTCAGGAGAAAGTCAAAGATTTATACAAATTCAAGCTCACAGACGCTGAAATGTATTAGTTTGAGGACGTTGAGGCCGATCCCTGGAAGAAAGATCGCCCGGATGCTCCAAAGCTTTTAGAAAAGAGCTCATCAGAGCCTGCATTGATTAGTAAGTGCTGACTGATGATTCAACAGGTGTTGAGGTGGGTGTGGGCAGCTGGGCAAGCGCCTGTAAAAGGACATGAAAGCACTCGGCAAATAACAGATGCATAATGCACTCCTTCATCTTTTCAGGCCAATGACTACCATTCAGATAGTCTCTTTCAAGCAGGATGATGCTTAGACTCAACACACTCCTCTTTCTGGGTGATAAATCAGCATTGTTATATGCAACAGTATCACCATGAGCAATACCACTACTGGTTTCAGTATTTCTAATTTACTACTTATACAAAAGTATTGGGACACCTTGGCATTAACCAGACAGGGACTTTAATCACACTGCATTCAAATTCATGCAGCTAGAACAGCTTCCACTCTTCTTGGAATGCTTTCCACAAGATTTTGGAAATTGTGTCCATTCATTCTGTAGAGGATTTATGAGGTCAGACACTGATGTTGGACAAGAAGGTCTGGATCGCAATCTTCATTCCAGTTCATCGCAAAGGTGCTGGATGGGGTTGAGGTCAGGACTCTGTGTGGACCAGTCAAGTTCTTCCACACTGAACTCTTTATCAAGCTCTGCACTGGATCACAGTCAGACTGAAATTTAAAAAAGTTATTCCCCAAACTGGGTCCACAAAGTTGGAAGCATGGCACGGTCCAAAATATCTTGGTCTGCTGAAGCATGAAGATGGTCCGTCACTAGAAGAAAGTAGTCTAGCCCCAACAGTTGTCCCAATACTTTTGTCCATATAGTGTATGTCTCTATTACAGCCAGTAACTCAGCTCAGAGTTACCACTATTTACCACCTTAGCAATATATAATTTATCTGTCATTTTATATATCCCAGAATTTTGTGAATACAGGTAGTGTTGTTGCAGTTGTTCGTATTTGATATTAATTCTGGACTTGATATTGTTCTTTTCTGCGTATCGGTAAGTCTGTGCAGTCATAGCATAATCAATTTCCTCCAGGATCAATAAAGTTTTCAGTGTCTGATTCTGTTTCTGATTCTCTCTCTCCTCCACACCTGCCACCTGGCTCGCTCCTGCTCAAAAGGCCTCCCGCATCTAAATAAATAAACAAATCTGTGTCTCGCTGCCTCTAACTCAAGTGGACAGCAGCTCCTAGGGGAGCAGCCGAGACTTCAGCTGTCGTTTTTCTCCCTCCATTTCAAACACAGTGATTTGGGAGGGAAAATATTGTGTCTGTGAAGGAGGGCGGCGGTATGTGATGCAGCGGGTGCACAGCCATGCGTGTCCTCATCCTTCCTCTGCCGTAAAACTCATTTTCAATAAGGGGCCGAGGTATGAGGCAATCGATAAGTATCGATTAAGGAATAGAGAGACTAGTCAAAGCCCACCGTCTGAATACGTCGCCAAGTGAAAAGCAAAATCCGGTAGTCCCCCCTGGATAACCCATCCTGGCCTGATTTGATTTAAATCCCACCATATTTGACTAATTCCCAAGACAATAAATACTGCAGCCTACATCCCATCTTAATCTGTGTTTTAAATCTCTGTTTCTTAGAATTGTGTTACGCAATTTCTCATATTTGTTCACAATCTGATGAATACTCTTTCTTATTTATAATATTAAAGACAGCTAATTCGAACAGATGTTCTATGACATAACAGGGCCTTCGACTGCCACATTCTCTGAAATAAGATCAGATCAATAAACAATATATAAATATAAACATCAAAGGGAGCAAATCCTACTAAGATTTATAAAAGTTAAATAAAAAAGGCATCATTACTGGACCCAAGCAGGGAAAAACCTTCAAAGATGAAGGTGAATGAAGAGCCATGGTCTTTGAGGTTCAGGTTTTTTTTCCACCCGTTTTCTGGAATACGTCCCCCCCGCCCGCGCCAGAATAAGCTCATAGCGATCTCCATTATGTATGATTGGATAAGATTTTATACTCTTAAAGCATCTGCCAATCAAATTCCGCCAGGGGCGGGACTACTGGAAGCAAACGGGTGAGATATAAAAACACCTCGCCCCAGACCGATGATCACCTCCACCTGAGCTTCGCTTTAATTTCTTTAAAGTCTAATTCTACCACATTTATCTGTTTGCTGTGCAAGTGGCACAAAATAAACTTTCCAGGTATATGGTTTGTGTCAGGTAGCCACTAATTAATCGCTACCCTCAAGTAAACAACAAAAACGACGCTTCGAGCAATAGCTATTTATATTACGTGGACAAAATTATTGGGACGCTTGCGTATTACACAAACAGGCACTTTAGTGACATTGGATTGTCTTTAATATAGAGTTGCCCCCTCTTTGCAGCTATAACACCTTCCACTCTTCTTGGAAGGCCTTTAAATGATTATGGAGTATCTGAGGTAATTTGTGCCCTATCCTTCTGCAGAGTATTTATAAGGTCAGGCGCTGATGTTTGACGGCCTGGACCACAATCTACGTTCCAGTTCATCCCTAAAGGTGTTGGATGGTGTTGAAGTCAGGGCTCTGTGCGGCCAGTCAAGTTCTTTCACACTGAACTCCTACAGCTACGTTTTTATTGATCTCGCTTCGTGCACTGGGACACATCCATGCTGGAATACAAAGATTATTTCCCAAACTGTACCCAACATTTGTATTATTAATGATTTTTTTCGCAATAACTTGTTTATCTGTAGTATTTTACCCACAACATTTTGTGTAATATAGCATTATTTTTATACATACTGTCCAAACAAAGAACAACACCAAACCACAATGTGTGTTCTTTATCTATAGAATTTAAATGCCAGCACTGTGTGTGTGTTTAATATATATACAGGTGTGTCCTTATACTTTTGTCTATATAGTGTTTGTCACTATTACATGCAGTGACAGACTCAGTACAGAGAATCACTCGTTCGTGTTTTACACCTTAGCATGTCGTCTATATATCATATAACCCCTGAAAAACAGGTGTGTCCTAGTATTTTTGTCTATACAGTGTAGCTAAATAGAAGTATGAATGAAAGTGTGAGGTTAACACGTAATATTATAAATAAAAAACAAAAGGAACTGTACAAGACTTGACTTCTCTTTGTAACGGTGGAATTAGAAGTTGAGAACAGAACCGAGCTCGGCTAAAGGACGGTAAAGCCCGTTTGTTGAGGATGTTTGTGTTTCATTTGGAGTGCAATTGAGGAAAATGCGCACTCACGTCTCTGAACCGGTTCCAGTGCTGTATCTTGCGGCTGTACTGGGAGATGGTGGCCAGCCATTGCTCGTCTTCCATGAAATTGCCTGCATTCCCAGTCTCTGTCCCGGTCCTGCCTCCCGCCTGCACCCAGGACCCGGCCAGGGATAGAACCAGCAGAACCAACACGCTCCCCATCCCAGCCATCAGAGAATAAAAAACAGCCTCTTTCCTCGCTCTCCTTACTGTCCTCCCTCACACACACACAGCTGAGCTCACGGAGAGGCGAACGATAATGTGATCTCTCCAGCGCGAGGAGGTAGGTGGGAGAGAGAGTGAGAGAGAGAGAGAGAGAGAGAGAGAGAGGAGGCAGGGACACAGAGAGATACAGACACGGAGCGAGCTAGAGGGAGAGAAAGATAGACTCGAGAGAGAGGGACACTCAGCGAGGGGGGGACTCAGAGAGAGAGAGAGAGAGAGAGATACACATAGACAGAGAGAAGGAGACTCAGAAGGGGGAGAGGGAAAAGGAGAGGGAAAGAAAGGGAGAGAGAGAGATTCTCATAGCCAGAGAGAAGGAGACGCAGAAGGGAAAGAGGGAAAATAGAGAGGGAAAAGAGAGAGAGACAGAGGGAAAAAGAGAGAAAGAAAGGGAAAGAGAGAGAGACACACACAGCCAGAAAGAGAGAGAGAGACAGAAGGGAAGAGAGAGATTGTCCAGTAAAACGTAATGAGTTCTCACACTCAGTTCATTTGCACCTTCTGTCCACCTCGCACTGCGTCTTTACACACCAGCTTAATCCACAGTTTACCAGTCAAACGTTTTTGCACGCTGCGTTTTTACCACTTATCCATTTATTTCATAAAATGCAGTTTTTTACACCTGTGAAACACCGGAACACTGAATAATTAACAACTACAATTGAAAATATGTTCAACAAACAAGTTTCCTTTCTAAGATGAGAGAATCGGTAACAGTGCAGGTCTGACTCCTATTAACTGGTTGTTGGTGATGTGGAGTCAAATTCTAGACTGTCCTTTAACTTCAAATGCACTCATTCACTGTTTCTGCACTGAATAGCTCTTTAATTTTCTAACACCGGTCTGGTGATTTTACATTAATTTATTTAATGATACAATGATGATATTGGTGAACGAACTGTACATTAATTTGTAATCAAAGAAGATTACATGTTTTTATTAGTGAGTGTTAGATGAGTAACATCCAAATGTAGAAAATCTGACACACACATACACACACACTCAGACAGTGTTGCAGTGCTCCTCCTGGTCTCCCAGGTTTAGGCCCTATTTCTGGTGACGTATACCAGAGCGCATCCAGGAGATTAGGCTAATGTGTGAGGAGCTTGAGCATATGAAGCTTCAGCGCTTGGCTTCTATAATCCAGATTATACTGTCACATCCTCTTTCCTAATGTATAAACGTGTGTGTCCGAGGGATGTTGGTGCAAAATCAGGCCTGAGGACCTTCAGTCCAACAGCTTAAAGAATCAGAAGAACCTCACAGATGCTGCTGCTTAATCTAACGCTGAATGAAGTCGATGAGCGTGTTACCATATCTTTCGTCTTTATAGATCCATGATCAATATGGAGCCCAGTCGATGAATTTACATTTAAACTCAGCGGCCAGTTTTCCAGATTCTAATTAAGTTGTGAACGAGGTTGCACTGTCAGCAGTTCCTGCTGGAAACCTGTGTGGTCTGAGAAAGTCGGATACAGTCTCAACTGCGACAGGGCAGCATGGGCCAAGGTTTTTGTTTTAGAAAAACAATTTGGTGTTTAATCAGTTGAATCAATGTTTCATATGGGCAAAATCCTGGGCTCAGGCCGACTAATCAGGCTGGAATTTGTTCTAAAATGAATCTATAGAAGCGAAGCCACTCCAAAGAACAGAAACCCATATATTTTTGCAGGTGTGCCTCTGTTGGTTGAATTTAATATCCATCTAGATCCACTTTGGCCTGCTGAACAAAGTGTTGAGTTAAGTTGACCCAAATGTTAGATCCCTGTGTCAGAAATCCAGAAAATCTGAAAGTATGTGGAGCTCTGGCTCTTCTGAACTGGAAGAGAAAATAACACATTTTACCTGAAAATGTCTGCATGCATACATCCTGCATGCATACATCCAGCAATAGTGCTGTGTAAATAATCCATAAAATAACAGAAACAACAACCCATCGCTCATAAAACTTCACGATCTGATTTGAAAAGATCAGGCTACTGGGTACACAGAGTTCTGAAACACTCAGTACTGTGCCTCCATAAAGCACAAAATTGGATTCGTCTGCTATTCGAAAATAAATCGATAGTCTTGTCACTTGATTTGCAACAAACATGAAGGAATGGGCACAGGGTATATTAAAGAGTATATCAAAGAAATGTTAGCAAGCATTAATTTGTTAATTTGTGATTAGCATGACTTGTCTACCTGAAATACTTCATCTTGGCTTTTAACAAACCTGCAACAATTGTTCCTGTATTGAACAAATTGGTGTTCGTTTATATGCCTTTATTGGAACCCTCTTTCAGTAACTGGTGAGAACCTTTAAGCAACAGTGATGTCAGCCACCCTAGATATTGATTTAAAAGAATTATAGCCCAATCCTCCTTAAAGAACTGCCTCAAAACAGAGATGTTGGTGGGGTTTCTTGCATGAACATCATTTACTGAACTCCAGTTAAACAAGTCAAACTGTTTTACTGCCACCACCATGTTTCACAGATATTCTAATGCTAGCATAAACCCAATCTATCATTTCTCATTTAAGCTATAAACTTCTTTGATGCCTTATATGTCCATGTAATATTCTGTAGGTATTCTTCTGTCTCATTCCCTTTGTCTTTATTAAACATTAAATAGGCAGCAGTGTTCGTCCTAGACAACAATGGCTTTGTTCTTGCTATCATTCCATACACACTATTCTTATACCCTATTCAGGACTCACAAATACTGGCGTTAGCTAGAGCAAGAGAGGCCTGCAGATCTTTAAATGTTACCCTAAGCTCTTTGTGATCTCCTAGATCTCCCAGCCTTGTTTTTGTGTTAAATCATCTCCCCTGGGGGCGGTAGATATGGGGCGGAATTTCTTCCATTCCTGCATTACCTGCCTGAAATGTTCTTTTACTGAGGTATGATGTTCACTCACATTCATGTGGTGAAGACCAGTGAGATATTCAGTGAGAAAGGAGGTTCACCCACACTCACATCTCATTTAATCCAATTGATTGAACCTCCTGACTTAATTCTCCCCAATCACTCTAAACTTATACATATTTTTGCCAGCAAAGACTTTTAAGTTTGGATCACTTTGTTCAATAAATGCATGGAAAAAGACATATTATTGTGTGTTATTTGTTTAATTGGGTTCATTCCAAAGGTGCTAACATTTCTGGTGCCACTATATGTATGGTATAATTAAGCTAGTCAATCAATTAAACATATTTTTCCCAGCATGGCTGACAGCTAATCAACCAACGCTTCATAAATATTCATCAGGACACAGTAATGATCCTTTCAAATCCATACATTCGCAGACTTAATCGTGAAAGAGGTATTAGAGGGGTGTAATGGTTAAAAATGCATAGATTAATTTTAAAAAATCTATTTAAGTGCCCAATGGGGTTTATGAGTAAATGGCGGTGTGTGAGAATGAGCAGAATATTAAAGAATACAAGTGTTTGTGTCTCTGTGCTTTATAATCATAATCACCTGTTACCAACAGAGCATTGAGAAGATGTTGCTTGTAGTCCTAAAGGAATAATGTATGAAAAATGAGTTCTCTGTTTACAGTCTTTATATATTCACCAGCACCTGCTCATTCCTTTGCGTCTGTTTTCCTGATTGCAGATTAGAACTGATTTACTAGCTGGTTAATGGTAATCCTCCATTAAGAATCCTTTTCGGTGCAGGATCAGTCGTCTTAATCTGTTTTAGGAAAATCACCCACAGAGTTATTTGTTTGTTTTGGTAAAGGTTGTAAATAGTATTAGGGAAATAGATGATATTGCCAAAAGTATTCAGCCACTCTAATAATCAGATGCTGGCAATTTGACTGTAGTTTGGAAGACACAGTACAGAACAGCTTGTCAGAGCACTCACTGTTTAAACTCGCCCGCTCATGTTCAGGTTATAAGGATTTATAAGGAAATTCAAAATGCTTTTTAAAAGACATGATACAAAACAACTAACCATCCAAAGTTTCACATGGTACTGACACTGAAGAGATCCATGATAAAACCAAAGCTAAACACACTGCGCAAATATATCCAAAAGAACATGCTACTTAATGCTCATAATGAGCACATGTCTTTAAACCTTTGGACATATAGTGAATATCTTCACTTACGTCTACTCTAATCAGCATCTACATTTCCTTTAAAGGTGTATTCACACCTACCTTGAACCAATCAAGTTTCATGTTGCCAGATGTTTTCAGTTGACACACACACTCAGTCTGCCTTCAAGGTATTTCTGTCAGTTCACGTTTCCCAATAAATGCAAAAATACTGTTTTTGGACTGTTTTTATTCTGTTTGTATTGTTGACTCCTAATATATATTCATGTCCTTCCTGATAAACAATCTTCGTATAAAAAAGTCATACAATAAGAGTAAATCCCAGCCTTTGATTTGGAACATGGCAGGTATTTTGGCCAGACATGAGCTGCAGGTAAAGATGCAGATCAACATAAAGTGTGTGGAAGGGGTCTGGACTGGATACTGAAAGTCAAAATTACAACTGTTTTATTTTGATCCTAGTATTATCTAAATGTACTCCAGATTTGTTAACAATAAGCAAATACCCGTTTGTATAACCTGGTTCACTTCAAGACAAGTAGGTTTTATTGAACACATGTAATATTTTAGCCATTGCACTGTGAATGTCACTAAACCACTGGTGGGGAATTAGCAGAAAACATACTGGCTGCATCTCATAGAAGAAAAAAAAAGAGATTAACTGTGAGCTTTGACTTCATATGTGAGTTTGTGAAAAGAGAATGTTGAATAATACTTCATTCTAAGGTATAAAGAAAGAAGTTAGAAATGGATAAATGCCTCTTTGGGGAATAAATGCATACAAATGTTACAATTGGGCTATAAACATATATACTACAAAAATGCAGTGCAACATGGACCTTTTGAAATTCTTCTACATTTGCAATGCTCAGTGCCAAACTGTTCCTCCTGAAAACCAAGAAGAACCCCTTGATTAGCCTGAGTTCCTATTCTGAAAGATAAAGTGTTCCAACTCTGCTGAATGAGACTTGAGTAAGCATGTATCTGAGGAGTAATTGATGGTGAAGGGATGTGGGAGAGGAGCAGAACTGAGCAGATGTTTCAGGGACCGTGCCTTTAACACTGTAGCTTCTACTTCTTTACTGAGTGGGCTGAGCACAGCACAGACTGCATTACAGATGTGGCCGCATCGCCTCTTCATCACACAATGAAGCAGTTAAGCTGTCTACAGGCATTATCTATCTGAATGTGTGTTTTTGAGCTAATGTCCCCTACAGCATGCTTTGGCTGAATGATGATCATAATATGATCGTAAACTATTCCAGTAGTAACATAAAGGGAAAGGGAAACTCGTATTCAGGCTCAGGCAGAAGTTTTAGCAGGACAGCAGTGAAAGGCATGAATAAAACATGGGCTGGACGTCCTGCGCCACTCAGATTGGATTCATCGCGGGTCTCTCTGACAGCTATCACTCAGGAGAGCTGAAGCAGGACGCTGTGCGAGGTCAGCAGTGGCCAGACACTGACAGAGCCTCTCGCCCCCGTCAGCACACAGAGGCCCAGGCACTAATAAGACAAGCCAACAATGCAGTTTAGAGCTCGAAGTGCTTACATTACCAGTGAAGCTAGCTTTTTTTCATCCACTTCTGTTTTCTTGCTATTGCATAGAGAGTCATTACCTGTACATGTGTTATGTACCAATAGAATTATGGTTGTTTCAATATTACAGCAATACACAGACAGTCAGTCAGGATTTAAAATGCATCTGCATGTGCACCTACACTTTCATTACTGAAGACAATCTCCATACTAACACTTCTCAAGGCCTTTCCTATCCACATAACCTTGTTATAGTTTTCCCATATATTAAAAATGTTTCATTCTTCAGAGGAGGCAGCAAGACAATGCAAGGCTAGTGCCCCCAGCCCTCCAGTACAAAAGAGTATTGAATAATTATATATATGTGTGTGTGTGTGTGTGTGTGTGTGTGCGTGTGCGTGTGTACAGTGCTGTACCATGGCTTTAGTCCTCCCTCATTTCTTTATATTTTGTAAGAAAATGAGACACTATTTTGTTTACCGTGGTTTATTGCAACGTGTAAATACAATACAAACACAGATAATCTATGTCTAAACAGTTTTAAAGTCAGTATTTTTCCTGACCACTGTTCACAGCCTGAAATCCTTTAGACAAGTTTTCCTGTCATTTCTTTATCTATCTTCAGGGATGGTTCTCCAGGCTTCACGAAGGACATGCCAAAGTTCTTCTTTGGACATCAGCTGCATTTTGTTCTGGTCTCTTTTCAGGCTGCTAAGCATTTAGCTGACAATGATGTTCAGGTGTGCAGAACATATACACATTTTGTTGTGAAAAGAGCTCATTTGAATGCACTGTTTACATCCCAAAATACATTTATGTGTACCCACACACTGTTTCGCCCCGCCCACTCCTGCTGAAGTTATAGGGAGTGTGTCAGTCCAGACTGCTTCACTTGGGGAATGGGTTAAGTGCATGTTCACTTTTCACTTTAAGTTGATCCACACGGCTTCAATAATGTTGAAATGTGGTGGCTGATGGTGTTCCGTTTTTTTTTTTTCTCTATTGAGTTGCTTTGACTGCACTGACTGTGTTTGGGAACGTTGTTGTGCCGAAAAATAAAGCTGTTGCCAATCAGACAGATGGGGTGACTCAGAACTTTTGCACAGTGCTGTTACACAGCTCCGGAAAAAAAGAGACCACCACAAAAACGCTCAGTTCCTAAGGTGCTATTTGCAAATAAAAATATTGTTCCTGAAAGCATTGTTTGAAAAGAAATGGCAAAATATCAAATAAAGACAAATGCAGTTTTAACAGAACTTGAATAATTCAAAGAAATCAGATCTCTCATCCAAAAAATGGTCTCACTGTGAGAGGAGAGTGTGGATTACAGCAGTGTTTCATACTTTTATTCAGTAAATAAGATGTGATTCAAGTGATCAGTCCCTCATAAAGTAGAATGCGGAGCTCCTGTAGGAATTTAACAGACACTAGCTTGGGATTATTGTTATACTCACAGAGTGATCTCATATTTTTTCCAGGGCTGTATCATTGACAAAACTAGGAAATAAAGATTGGATCAACTCAGTTTTCTTTCTTCTTTCTTTTCTTTGGTCTCACCTAAGAGAGTTAAAAACATTCGATAAATCACAAAGAGGGAAAACAGAAGCTTAACCAATTTATCAAGCTTTCTACCAAATTATTCAAAAGGAATTTCTGAAATAGACATGAAGCAGGAACTTAATAAACAGAGTGCAGAACTGAATTCATATCTACCATAGATTCACACAAGGGCGTTAATAAGAGAAAAGCCGAGGAGCATTAGGCAAAAAAGTCAAACCCCTAAGACAGAGAAGATCTGACAGTGTGTTAAAAAACATGAGATAAATGAAATAACATAACAATAGCCTTAAATGTAGCCCAGCCTTCGTACTCCTTGCAAAACAGGGCCCTCACCAGCTCCCTTTGAGCTGCAGGCAGATGTTTGCAGGGCTGGATCTCTCTGGGGAGAAGAGACAACCTGAGAGGCTTTTCCTCTGATCTCAGCTCTCGGTCACATGACAGCAGTAAAGCTCCTACTGGACCGGAAGACCTGACGGGGCTCCTTCTAGAACTGACCATTATTTTTGTACAGCAGCTATCGATTCAGTTAAATGGCTCAGGACACATCTATATTTACTGTGTTTGTGCTGATCCCTACACTTCTGCATGGAGACGCAGGGTCACAGTTTGTGCAGCATTAATGCGCTCCGACACACACACTGCAGTCCAGGAAGGACTACTTAATTAGCTGATTGGATCAGGTGCGCTGAGAACATGGAAAGCACTGAATGTTTTTGGCCCAGTGGCCTCCAGTAGCAGGGACAGTGGACAGAATGACGGCAGGGTTCATTTAGGGAAATTTAGAAATGGCTCAAAAAAGGTCTTGACATGTTGCCATTCCTAAAGGGGAATTCCAAAAAAATCTCAAAATATATTCATTCAAAAAACATTTTTCAGTTTTTTCTGTTTTTGTTACTATTTAATTGAAGATTAATTGATTGAAGACATGTAATTATATAGTAAACCAAACAGGAGTTAAACAAACCAGAATATGTTTGTTAATAAGGTAAAGATAGACTGTTGTTTTTCTTTTACTTAGTTAAGTGGTTCTTGCCATAATGTGCAGTAGAACCGTAGTGGAACCGGATCACTAACTGTGTACCGACCCGACCATCACAACTGCTGATCCCAACACATTAAGAAGGAAGAAACTCCACTAATGAACTCTTGACAAAGAACGCCCCTTAATTAAACACCATTCCAGGATTCCTCATGAATCTGAATGTAAAACTGCCAAGTGTGGGCAAACATGTAATCAGAGCAGTAGGTGATGTTTTCAGTATTTATCTCCAGTGTAGCCAGTAATAAAATATGTAATAATAAAACATAGGAAATCCTTGAACTAGAAGGTGTTTTTTAACATTTGACTGGTAGTGTTTCTATCTGTACAAATATCCATGTGTATGTATATATTTAGATATATTATTTTATCTATTTGACAGGTGGTTTGAGATAGATGATAGGAAAAATTTTCAGTCACACTGGCCAAGATCAATTCTCTCTTTTTGTAACCAAATGAGCAGAAACCTCAGGCTTCCTAAACAGCAAGTAAAAAGAATGCCTCGTCTCCTCCTACGTGGTGCCAACATCGCACAAGCTACAATATTAAACCTCAAACGTGGCACTGGAACGACCCGCGCCGCCGTTTGAGCAGAGGCAGAGTTTTCAGTCTGCGGCAGCACCAGCGACGAGGCCTACAGCAAAGAGAGCTCATTAATCACGGCCTATTGGAGGAGACGCAACATTAGACTGAATCCTCCTGGGGTGGGTGCTCCAGCCTTGGGAGGAAGAGAGCTGACTAATTAACCAGTGAGAGAGAGAGAGAGACAGAAAGAGAGAGAGAGAGAAGAGAGATGAAAGAGATTAAAAAGAGATGGAAGGAAGCAAACAGCTCTTCACCCTCCATAAATGCCAAATGTCACTTCAGAATACATGTACTTAAAAGACAACATTATTCTGAAGACACACAGCAGGGAAAGAACATGGACCAAATCTGTATGACAATCTAATCAAAAACAGCCCTAACCCTTCTTCAGCCACTTTAAGGCACCCGTTAATGATGCAAGCATTCAATAGCACATAAAGCTTGCATAACCTTCACTGTAAAACCATTCGAATAGAATAGGAAGTTCCCGCAGCAGCAGAACTATGTTCTCTAGAGTGACAGGGGTCCATCCGAAATCTCTGGGGTGAGTTGGAGTGGTTTTCCAGAACTGTACCTCCTGGAAAATACTCACAATCTCTATTTCAGGTCATCCCAAAGGTGCTGGACGGGTTTGGGTCAGGACTCTACGTGGGTCACACTAGGGATGGGTATCATTAAGATTTTAACGGTATTACGACTTCTATGCATGCCGCAAATCAATTCGGTACTTTATCGGTACACTTATCTGTACTTCCATTGTGTTTTTTAATTAAAAACTAATTGAGAACAGAATGACAGCACTTTAACCCTAATTCTAACCCAAATCTAAAAAAGTTGGACTCCCTACAAATGAACTTTTAGGTGAGCTCTGCTTTAAATTTCTTCGTTTATTAATTTTTCTCTTTATTATTATTATTATTTGTAAATGCAGCACTATATCTGAATAGTGACTGAATAGTGCAATGGCATGGAAATTCCATAGTATTATAATACAGGCTATATATCTCCGCCTAACGAACCCCCTAATCAAACATTCATACCGGATAGAATTACACAATGTACACAAATATTCAATACTACTATAAAACTCTTAAATTACAAAAACGCAACAGACATTAACAACATTAACATATCTTATTCTTAATCAATATACTCAAGATGACACCCATTAATTTCATTATCCTAGCTTAGCATATAGGTACAATATATTCCGTGTCAAAACTGTGTTTTTTTACTGTCTAGTCTCTGTACGATATTAATCAGTATATTTAATCATCCTCATATTCCTTATCAGAATAATCATGTCTTATGGCCATTTGGTATGGGGCGCCGTTTGTAAAAGCAGCACCACAAATTTAGAGGTGTCATTTTTTCAACATTTAGCGCAATGTTCA
>JBBKCR010000101.1:33687121-33697179 GCA_037577295.1 Ladigesia roloffi
GGAGAGAGAGGTGAGGGTGATGGTGAGAGAAAGAAGGCAGGGGGTTCCAATCCCAGGACTGCCAGTGGCACCACTGAGGTGAATGGGTTACATGCAGAGAAATAATTGTGTTTTCATGTGTGACTATAAGTGGCTTTACTTTAATTTACTCGCAGGAGCAGCCGGTGCCGAAGAGTCCGAGTGGAGATGGAGGTGTGGATCTGGACCTGAGCTTGTCTCTGCAACAGGCTAAGGAGCGCGCACACCAGAAACGCTCTAACAAGAGAGCGCCACCTATGGACTGGAGCAAAAGAAGCGAGCTGTTCAGTAATCTCTAAGGCACCACCCCTGTCCTCTAGTTCCTCCTTAATTATCATTTTTCTTTGTATTTCGTTTATTTATGAAGCTCGCGACTCCTGTAAAGCTTGTGTGCCCAGTTCCTAAAGCACGATTCAAGCAAAAGGGCTCCAGGGAAAAGGTAGAAAAGGGAAAAATAATTTCCTGATCTTATGAAAAATTAAACCACTGTCTTGGTTGCCAGATCTTTGTTTTTTTTCTTTTTTTTTTGCTATGTTCTGTTCTCTCTCACACCCGCCCCTCAGATGAACATTTCAAGCCAGTGTTATTTTGCCACTTATGATTTTATATTGAATGTGGTTGGTGTGATTTTACTTTTTTGGGTAAACTTTTTCCAGCCTCAGTTGCTGATCACCTTATTGGAAATTAGATGTAACTATACAATGTACAGTGTAGAGCTTAATTATAACGTGGGAAATGCCTACATGTGTACTCAGTTATTGTTCATACAGATGTGTTCACATGAAGTACTGATATTTTTACTGACCACTCATTACGCCATCCATGCGTCTGTGCTTTATACAATTTTAAGACAGACTTTGATGGAGTTAACAGTAGTTTTGAGAACAGTTTTAATGTTTTTCATTCAGGATTCTGTGGCGCTTAAAATGAAATTCTACAGAACGTCTTTAGATCTATAAAGCTGAGCCACTTTTTCAGATTTTGTGGATATTTCAGGGGAAAACCCCGAAAAGTGAGGGTGATGCTGTTGGTTTGTCTGTAAAACATTCCCTGATTAAAAATATTTGTTGAGGTACTTTTTATTTAGCCTTGATGAAATTTGTGTGATTTAGTCTTAATGATCTGAAAATCGCCGCCCACAGCTTGTTTAAATGTCAAAATATTTCCTTCTGATTAAATAGCTTTGATTTTTACAGTTAAGCACAATCGGATAGTTTCATTATTACTGTAATATTTGTAATTTGTGGGTTTTTTTTAAATCATGTTGGGCTCTTGACTGCAATGGTTTTTTTTTTTTTTGGTAATGAATATTCCTGAACAAAATGACCACTGTATCACCACGGTTTGTGACAATTGAGTTATGCCTGTTATTATTGATGAATATATAAAGATAAATAAAAATAGATTTTCATGTATTTTAAGTGCTCTTCAATTCATATGTGGGAAAAACAGCCCATTTTGAATTCAGTTTTCATAGTGTCACAAAAATCAGTCCATTTCTGGCCAATCAGCCTGCAGCAAATTGGCCACACCCACTCCCAGTGAAGTTACAGCCTTTCAGCTCAGAGGAACAATTCATGGCAACCAGTTTCCATTTATTAAAGACACAATATTGAAATCTGTATTGGAGAAAGGACAGAAAAGTGAATTATGACTGAATAAAACCATATGAATATCAAAAGTGAACTTCTGGAAGGGGAAAAAAAAAATTATCAATCCAAGAAAAACAAGATATGAGCCCTTTAAATTATGAAGTACACAAACACACCTGCACCTTTTAATGAGCAACTGAGGGTTCATCCGCAGAACAAACGTTAAACGATACTGATGTTGAGAGCTGCCTATTGTTCAGTAAAAACAAACTCTTTATTGAGAACACATTAAAACAGAGCTTTATAGACATCACATGACTGCTTTTTCTTCTTTTTTTTAATTTAGACTGAAAGTGATCTCTGAAAGAGATGGTTTTTAAAGCATCCTTTAATTCAGTGTAAAATGTTTTTTCTCCCCCAACCCCCCCACCCCCTCAAAATCAACAGGTACATTTTCACAGCCATGCGGAAACAGTTTGCAATGCTTGTAAACAAATGAACATTCTCAACCAACAAGAGCCCCCCCACACATCTGAATTATATACATTAGAAGCTATCAAACCCTATATCACGGCACAAATGACCATAAGAAACAGAGGAAAGAACATATACAGACTATCAAAAAAGTTACAAACCCAACCCCCCCCGCCCCCACAACCCCACACCCACCTCTAGGTACCATGAGGGTTGATGTTAGTTCAGTTTATTATTACAAATCATTCAGCTACTTGTATCCAAAAATACAAATGTTTTTTAATTTGAATATATTTCACTTTTATTTTCAGTCTCCGCCTTAAAACGACCGACTTGATTTCCTCTCATAGATCAAATGAATGTGTTATCAAATATATAGCACCATGATGTAAATTACTAAGGACAGGGAAAATATCACAAAAACCCGTGTTAGTATTCAAGACCAGAGCAGCACTGGCCTTCACCGGATTCTCACACTGCTGCATGCACTGATTATCGTTCTACTACGCCTTTTTTATTCTTTTTTTAATCCCTTAATTTAGTTTGTAATATCGAAAAAAGAGGATAAGGCATCAAATTCGCTGACAAGAAAAGATTTCGCTTTAAAGGTGAAAGTTGTGCGTAAGGGTGTGTTAAGATTCCATTTGAGGGTAGCAGCAAAAATCTCATGCCTCGAAACAGTCGCGTTTTTTCTATTTTTTTTATAGAATGCAAACAACTCAGCGATTTTGGTCGTAAGAAACGTGTTTTAACGATGTGAGCTGACATCAAAACCAGTGTGGGATCTTAGTCCTGACGCTAGGATTTGGAGGAATAGCCTAGATAGAAAACCGAGACTGGTTCAGAAGACCACAAGTGAGGAACAGTCTAATGGAAGTAAAGGAAATATTTTACACAATGTTTTTTTTGTTTTAAAGGCAGACGAATCAATGATGACAAAAAAAAAAAAAGATGAAATATGACAACATTGTAGCAGAATATGTTATTGCTTCAACAGATGTCATATGTGGCTTTAAAAAAAAAAAATCATGTCAAGGTTTGTCCAAAATAACAGCTGCGGATTTTGAACGTGGAAAAGTACTAAAGAATATATTTTATAATTATTTTTATCTATATATCTTTATCTCTCTCTATATATATATATATTTATATTAAACCTACTCATATATATAAGATTTAAACCCTACATATCAAGAGAAGGAATCATACATATATTTGTGTTACTCAAAGTCTATCCATGAAAGGCCACACTACAGCAGGTTGGAGTGTCCAGGGTTTGTACGATTCAAGACATCCCTCTAATATTTCATATATATATATATATATATATAAAATGGAGCCGACAGAGCATCAAACCATCTTGGTGCTGTGGTCTTTCAGGACTGGACCTGAATAGTGAAATATGGATCTGTAATAAATCATAGACTAAAAAAAACTGATTAGCTTTTGACTTCTGCATTATTTCATGAGGTACTGCAAAAGAAAATAAATGTAGAAAAACATATATTCACATCGTCCATATGAAGAAAACTTGATTCAATAATATAATAAGCCAAAAAATGATAATAATCCAAATAAAAGCCAATGAAATGTAAGATTTCCTGAGAATTCACCAACAGCCTTACTGGTACTAGATAAGAGATTATAGTTACATTACAATAAATCACTATGCAAACAATACGGGTTTGTTTTCTGTATAACAGTTCGGTTGAATATACTCAACAAATGCCACAACAGGGTTAGCTCAAGTCTAGCTTCTATAAAATTGTCACAGTTTTACAATATATTGTAAGAATATCTGATTTCGGTCTATAGAATGTAAGTATATATTTGTGTGTCGTGTCTATTTCTTTTTCTTTCTTTTTTTTTTAAGGTTAAGACATCGTAAAACATAGATGTATTATTGCATATCTCTTCTTCCGTTTTAAGGACTCTGTCAAGAACATGCTATGTTACAAATATAAATGTTTGGTAACTTGTAAAGTGTAATATATGTTTTGCCCAAGTGCATGTGAAGTTATAAACTCTCGTTTTTGCATATGTGAAATTTTAGTCCTTCCAATAGTATGTGAAAACTACCTATTGCAATAAGGTGTGGTTAAAGAACCAACAAAATCTGCTTGATTACACATGAACCCTTAAACCTAAGTATATTTAAAACTCACTTTTAAGAGGTAGTACAAAAAACCTTTATTCTGGAATGAACGTTTTGTGGTAAAAAATACATCGGACTGATGATTGCTCTCAGGTTCGGCTTCAATCGGCCATCGGTTCAGAACGCAAGCGGAGCGGCTGGTAAACTGGCATCGTCATGATCAGAGTTCGAATCTCACATTATAAGATTACGGGAGTTGCGGTCGAGGTTCCTCTGCTGTGCTACTTTATCGACATAATGGCAAGGTAGTGTTTTGTCTGTAATTCCGTCATGGTTTTATTCTGTGGCTCGTGAAACACTTAAACCAGTTTATAAAAAATGGCTCCTAGAGATTAACTGATAATTAACAAACGCTTCTCATCAAATAAATGATCTTGCATATCAGAATCTTGACCAGAGCAAATATTCCCTCCCTCGATTTTGTATTTTCAGCCACTATATATATCTTGTACATCTTTTTGCCACTAATACAATAAAGCTGTAACTTCAACATTTTCACAGGCTGATATACATTTCAATTTACATCCCTGTAGTGCAAAATGTGACAGTGTTTTCCATTAGGCTATACCTCTTCTTACCAGGAAATTTTATGACCAATATGCAATATTAACCCTCACTCCACTACTCTACTATTTAGTTCATGTCATAGATATATATGGATATACTTTATCAATATAGAATATTATAGATTTTTACTGCTCTTACAAGAACGCACACCCATCCAAATAAAAGGGCTTTTGAAATCTATCAGCGCATGAGAAACACGATCATGAAAAATGTTACTGAAAATGTTACATGGAAATTTTTTTTTTTTACAACATTAAAAAAAAAAAAAGAAGCTTCAAGTACAATGAACACTGAGGAAAAAAAAGTCCATCTGGCAAATTGATCAAAGTCAGGAAATCAAGAATATCCTCATTCCAAAGAAAATCCCCATTAAATCGATCTCTGTTACTGAATTGTCTTTTCGTCAGCTTTTCTTACCTGAAAAGAAAAAGACCTGGTGTGGAAGAGGAAAAAAAAGTGACCCTGTTCTCCCAGGTCCTGTGTGCATCGCTCTGAATGGGCTCTTCCAGTGCTGTTGGCAGTGAGGTAAGTCTCCATCAGGGCCCGAGCTCACGGCTCTTGTTTGATGTAATAATTGCCGGAGCCGTTGCTCTCTTGGTCCGAGATGCCCTGCGAGAAGGTGAACTCGTCCACCTCTGGAGTCTCCTCCTTTATCTGCAGTGAGGCCTCTGGACAAAAACAAAAGACAGAAAGGTCAGATCAGTCAGAATCACTCTCATACACACTTGTGCTTCTTGTTAAACCAGTGTCACATTATCTTAGTAAACATAAGGGAATAAACACACACTATACGGACAAAAGTATTGGGAAACAGGACCATTACACCAACATGGGCTTTCATGACTTTGTATTCAAATCCATAAACTTTAAAATGGAGTTGATCCCCCTTTGCAACTACACCAGCTTCCATTCTTCTTGGAAGTTTTTCCACAAGATTTTGGAGTTTCTGTGGGATTTTGTGTCCATTTATTCTGTAGCATTTATGAGGTCAGACACAATGTTGGACGAGAAGGTCGGGATCACAATCTCCGTTTAAGTTCATCCCAAAGGTGCTGGATGCGGTTGAGGTCAGGACTCTGTGTGGACCAGTCAATTTCTTCCACACTGAACTCCTCCAGCCACGTCTTTATGGAGCTTGTTATTTAAAAAGAAATCAAGTGTAACAGCCATGTCTGTGTGTTTTTCTGCAGTACACCCGGCATGTCTCTCTTACGATGAGGAGAACGCCACAGCACCCCGTCCCTGAGGGACTGGTAATGAATTTACCTGAGTTGAGAGAGAACCCGTGCCCCACACCTGAGGTGGGAGGTCGCCTGGGCCCAGGTGGCTGGGGTGGGAAAAGGGGTGGAGTCTGTTCTTCATCATCTGAGACACTGCTCCTCCTCAGAGACCCGCCAAAACCAATCGGCCTCCTCCCAACCGGAATCTTCCTCTCTAAACACCAAGCCAAACTGAGGTTACCCAAGTTAGCTGCAAAGTTCCACTCCACAGAGCCACAACCTTCTTTCCTTAGAGGGCAAATGTCTTCTACTGAGTTCAGGCCTGGTTTCCACACTCCACAATAAAAACTAACCTACCTCACTTGTCAAACAAGTAAACATAATATCCGCTCAAATCCATCCTTTGAGTCGTTCACCCATGAACAGACAGCCAACCTGCTCATTATCCTGTAATCAAAACACCACCAGCTCTGCCACCAACATGACCAAATCAGACCGAAGCAGACCAGAACACTGTGTGAGGTGAACACAAAGACGAAGTGAAAGGAAAGTGTGCCCCTTACTTTTCTTTTGTCCTTTGTACTGCTGAGCTTTCTTTTTCTGCTTTGTCACATTAGGGGGTGTGTCTCTTGTTGCTGAGGAAGAAAACAACAAAAATACCTCATATCAAACAGCACCTGCTACATCATTAAAAGAATATGACATTAGGGCAGCAATTAATGTTTGTTTGTTATGTATTCAACACACTTCTTCCATAATCAACAAAACTGATTGTCTTGCTGCTAAAGTCAAAAGGAGAATGGAAAAAAGCATAAACCTAAAAATCTAAATCATTTCTAATATCACCACCCCATTATCAAATAAAAATGAACCTTCAACAGAACAATGCTTCAGATCAGTAATTTATATAACCTCAGGGCTGCTGTTAATGTTTGTGTAATTTAGCAAATTATTAATGGTTATGGGACTGAACAATTACGCCTTCTGCACACACTTACACAAACATGCTTTTTCTCATAAGAGCCATTCAATCAGCTTTGTTGAGTAACTGTGGCAGCAATAGATATAAACCTTTAAAAAGCTATGGTAAACTAAATCTGATCCTAAAATTCTATTCAATTTCTGAAGCTGAGAGCAGCTTAGAAGTCATATGATGCTCCACAGTGAGGTTGTGGAAGATTCACTCACTCTGTGCAGCAGGGGGCTGGAGCTGGTAGCCAGTAAGTTGACACCAACCGACTGGGTAAAGGTCTGGAGACTCACAGTCCACCCACTGGTCGTATTCATCCTCCCAGCCATCGAAATGGATGCGCAGGAGTCTGTGAATGATCCTGGTCACAGTGGCTACACACACCAAGCGTGGCTCCATCAGGTCTACTGCCTCCAGCTTCATCCCTTCACGGAAGCCATGATTTGGGACCTCCTGAAGGACACATGAATAAGAGCATGAAAACAGGTCCCAAACAGTGAAAAGTTTTATGAGTCATCTACCAAAAAAATGGAATGGGCCTGCCAAACTCGATCTGAAATCATCCGAAGAAAACTACAATAGATAGACATGGAATCTCCCGTTTTCTTTATGGCGACTTACTTTGTTAAAGAGCTTCACGGGGGCTGCTATTGAACCCGTTTCTCTGAGGTAGTCAAACCATTTCAATGGCAGTTTGGTGTACCCTGTGGATCAGGCCAAGATTCAAGATAATTCAAATGATGAAATTCAAAACGTGTGACAGAGAAATGTGAATATTAAGGAGAAAAAAACACGTAATACCTCTTGGGGGTGTGAGCTCAATCTTGTTGATTTCACAGAAGCCTGCAGGGAAGATGGAGGGAGAGGTTGAGTGATAGCAGAACCAGTCTGATCCATCTGCTGCTTCTGAGCCATCGATCCCAATCATGAGGTAACCGTCTGCCAGCACCTAGAATAGGGAGAGTCAAGTCCAGAATGACTGACATTACATTTACTGATTAATTCCATATTTTGGGCAATTCACCTACATAGTGATTTCTACTTGCCATTACCTTTCTTACAGTAGCAACACATATAGCTGAAAGATTGAGAGGATCTATTGCCTCCAGCTTCATGCCGTCTTTAAACCAATCACCACTCTGGTCCACATCCTTCACCTGTTTTTCCCCCCAAACCGCCAGATAAACAATCATTCCTTCAGTTAACTCATCAGAAAACAGGAGCTTTTCGTCAATAACCAACAAAATAACCAAATTACCTTCAGAAACAGCTGGGAAGGAGCATCCATTAGGCCTTCAATTTTCTTAGTCACATCTAGTTAAAAAGCATGTTTAAAAATGTTTTATGTCTCTCGCACGTTTAACAATGTTTTTAATGTTTAACAATGTTTTTAATGTTTAACTATGTTTTGTCTCTTTGCACTAAACGTACACTGTAAAACCTGAGCTGTGTACTTGTATATGGATGAGATGGCAAAGTTCATTTTGGTTTTGAAATGAATTAAAAACTGTTTTAAGTTTTAACAAGCCTTGAACTCCAGATATACATGACCATCATAATGAACCAACACAACCAAAAGCAACAAAGCACTGCTATAAACTGACCAGATCTTTTAAAGCGGTGTCCAATACTCCTCGACCAGCCAATAGAATGGATCAGTGGACTAAACATGTGACACCAGAAGTCATCTGTGCCGTCCTGACTCTCCTCATAGACCAATCGGAGACGACCACCGATCACCTGTTCCACTAGGGCCACTCGTGTCCGGCACAGATGTGTCTTATCCACCACCTCCACACGCATCAGCTTCTTAAATGGGTACTGCATACTCTCCTGCACCTGTCAATCAAACAGCATTTTCAGAACATGGCGAAAAAACTCTTTCCAGATACTGATGTATAAAGAAGTCCTCAGTCTTTCACATAATCAGATCTTATTTTTATGCCCAATTAACTAAATATTTTTAATAGAAATGCAGCTTATTTTTTATTAAAGTGCCTGTTACGAGACATATCTAATGGAAGACATCTCAAGTGTAATTCTTGATAATAAACCTCCTGTAAAGCTCTCTGGAAATATGATATTCCTGTGCAGAACAGGCCAGAGCGTGCTTACCTTTGCAGCAAAGTCAGGCGGGAGAGTTTTTGCTCCAGTTAGTCGCTTCACAAGAAATGCTTTCCAGTTTGAGCACTTATGCTGAATTGCTATGGAGAAAAAAGGAATGAATTATGCCCATGGCAGCCATTTCAGCTCCATTCAGCTGAGCTTCAAAACGAACTACACCATCAACACTCTACAGACTGCTTACTTTTGGGAGGTACCAAGGGTTTTCCATTCGAGGCACACCACCCAACCGGATGGATTTCTGGTACACACAAGTTACTCCAGAAGTCATGGCTCGAGTCGTTATCAAATCCCTCATACCGCAGGAGAGCTTTGAAACCTGGTGAAAAGATGAAAACACATCATTCCTCGTTCTGTAAAACCTCAGCATCAGAATGCTGTGGGTTTAGTAGTTAATTGAGGCCAGGAATTTCCTTACCTGCCAATTTAACAATCCCTGCAATCCAGTAAACTTTGGTTGGGAGGTTTGTGTCAGAATTGAGGACCTCTACCCTCACACCTTCACTGACGTCACACCAAGAATTACCCATGGGTACCTGGAGAACAGAATGTACAAAAGAACAAATGTACAAAGACAAAACAAAGTAAAATGAGGATTTTGATATAAAAGAAACACGAAAGGCACTAGAGTTAAAGTTGTTTTAGGAGAATACTCACGTGCTTGAAACAGCTTACTGGTGCCCCGGCCAGGTTATTGCTACAAATATATCGCCCCCAATCAAAGCCCTCAACAGGAACCACTACAGGAAATTAAAAAAATCCATAAATATGTATGTCACCTTCATCCCAAATGTCACTTGCATGCTAAGTAATGCATAATGTTTGTGCTAACTAAAGAAATATCATGATCACAAATGTAAACATTAGGGATGAGCCGGATACTCGGCTGAAACGAGTATCCGGTACGGATAACGCACTTTTGACGAGTACGAGTATGA
>JBBKCR010000101.1:33697279-33709441 GCA_037577295.1 Ladigesia roloffi
TAAAACTGCACCTAACTTTGTGTGGTGCTGCTCGCAGTCCTCTTTTTATGCTGTGTGTGCTGCAGGCAGGATTTGTGGCGTGTACTGCGGTCTGTGGAGACTTCTCTGACCCTCCCTGCACGGCCAGGCTGTGTGTGTTCGGCTTCCCTCTCCCGTCAGTCTAACCACGTGCTGCTCGAGCACCATGTCAACTAGTGTTGTTTTCGTCAACGAAAACTATGACGAAATATCTACGAACTATTTTCACGTGACAAAAACGAGACGAGACTCAACGTTAGTGCTGGTCATGTGACGATAACGAAACAAAATCTATAATATATTTTTGTTGTGGTTTACAATATAATGTGGTTTACAATATAATGTGGTTTACAATATAAAAACTGTGCTAAAGCGTCTCTTCATTTTCGTTGACTAAAACGAGACGAGACGTTATTTCCTGTGCGAAAGGGAGGGGAGAAAAAAGTAAAGGACGCTCGACCTTAGAGAATAACGATGTTACATCCCAAAACTTTCGTCCATTGTGCGGCACTGTGAATTAGACTTTAGATTCTCTGCTCGAGCCCGAACCCGGTCCGATATTGCCTGCCACCACCCTCGGGTCAGACCGGGCCGTGATGTAGCATATGAGTTGCTCGGAGCTCCAGCAGCGCGGGGTGTCAGTTTATAAACGCACCCACAGTTCAGAGCGTGTGTTATAACGTCCCACATATAAAAATAATTACAGTCAATTTGTCGGGCCGGGCTGGTTTCGGACACCAGTGCACGGGTTTGGGTCATGTCAGTTTTCATTTTTTTGGCCCGATCTAGGCTCTAATGTAAAGGAAATTTATCTAGAATGGAGCTTTTTTTGTAGATTTTCCTCCTTTAAAATTTGGTGCGTCTCATATTCCGGAGCGTCATATACGGCGAATAATACGGTATATACATACATTTATGTACAGGGAGTCGTCCACACACTCAGGACAGGTTCAATGGCACTTTTATCTTACACAATACATCTTTATTTGCACTGTTTTGTTTGTTGCACAATACCTGCTGTACAATATGTGCACACTGTGGAACCTGAGCATCGCAGTTTCGTCTCTCTGTACACTTGTATATGGTTGAGAAGACAAAGTGTTCACACCCCACATTGACTCAAGGGTTGACACAGAAAAAAGTTACCTGAAGTCGTGCCAGTATGCTGGCTTTTTTAGAATTGGAGGAGTAGCTTCTGGAGCAGGACACACTACAGAACCTCTTTGTTTTTGAGTAGAAAGCATCTCGTACGCCAACCATCCCGCACATCTCACAAGTTGCTGTAAAAGCAAAAGAAAAAGAACACAAGGATCAGTGCACATCTGCGTATAGCCTAAACTAGAACTCGATATCTTTTTCTAAGGCTGCCTCTCCTGCCACTGTCACCACTTAATGGCCCTTAACTGTATCCGTCTATTGTACACACCATTCTCAGATACACTATAAATATACTGCACATACCAGTCACTTTTTAAAGCTCCTTTTAAAATCTTTTCAACAGGCCTCTTAATGTAATATTTAATTATTTACTAACCATCAGATTTCCTTCAGATTTCCTTGCATATAGTCTGTGTTATTATCTGGTCTTTATGGTAATTTACATGTCATTCATTTGGGTACATGTAAAATCTAAAAAGCCTAAAATACTGATTCATGGTGGGGTTTTGTTATTTATTTATTTTTTAATTATTATTATACTTGTTTATTGATCCTGGAGGAAACCACACAGACTGCCCAAACACACAGAAAAGCAGAATAAGAAGAATATAAAATATATATCTTTCCCTACAACATAATCTAGGTGGATCTAGTCCTAGTTTCTTCCTCTCATGAATGACTGTGTATCAGTATGAACGTACATAAAAATATCAGGCATTTGCCTCCAGAAATCCTTGACTGGTGCTTTTCGAAGTTTCCAACTGAATCTGCGCTGGACACTAGCCTGACATCCCTCCCTTTAAGGTGTGTGACTATGTAGTAAAACATATTCTTTAAAAAGCCCTACTTACCCATCCCAGCCTTTCCATCCGGGTAGGTGTAGACCTGGCCGTTGTTCTTGATGATGGGCAGGCTGGCAGGGATGCTGCGCACTTCATCCTCACTGTCCTCTGAGCTGGAGCTGCTGCTCGACTCCTCACTGCTCTCATAGCCATCAAACATCCCGAAGGAATCTCTCCTCTTCCGCTCCGGGCGCGAACTGCGCTCCGTCTGCACATGGACAGCAAAAGCGATTTAGTTCAACAATACTAAACAATTGTACACGCTCAAAAACAGGCAATTTAATGTTACAATCAGAATAAAAAAAAACTCCAGCTGAGCTCATAGACAATTGCTTAGGTTACAAACGCACATACACACACAGACACGAAAAAGAAAAAATATAAATATATAAATTTAATATATATATTATATTAATATATAAATCCAATAAAAATACTCTGTAAATAAAAAATTACAAAAAGAAACACACTGTGCTTTATAATTAAATAAAGACTAGGGTATTAATAATATAAATAAATAACACACATGCTCATTGAATACAGTTTAATTCTAACCGTGAAAATCATCATACGAACCACAGATCCATGAATATAAATGTTGTGTGTTACAGTGAGTGACGACAAATGTAAAGTCACTACTGTGTTAAGCAGCTCTGTGATATGGCTTAGCTAAAATGTACACCCTTCCAAACATTTCTCACCAGAAACCACCCAGCATAAAGTTTTGTCACTCTAAATTTCTAATG
Organism: Ladigesia roloffi; assembly: GCA_037577295.1. Taxonomy (NCBI): domain Eukaryota; kingdom Metazoa; phylum Chordata; class Actinopteri; order Characiformes; family Alestidae; genus Ladigesia; species Ladigesia roloffi. Next base: position 33,700,044 of record JBBKCR010000101.1, read on the forward strand.
AGCAATACAGAAAGCCTGTAACTGAACCGCCAGTGTCTGTATTTTGTGATTATGACTGCAAAGATACGGGGACACAAAGACAAAAACAGTAACATATAATGTCTAAATACATCCAATAACAATGTACAAAGAAAACCTCTATATGATACAAGAGATTAGTAACTTAAGAGTTAATTGGCATTCAATAAGCTTGTAACCATGACATGCTACAGTAACCATCACTTCTGAAATGCATATAAACCACCTTGTATTTTAAAAAAGGTTGAATTTGTTAGCAAATAATATTGAGTGTACTTAAGCAAATATTAACAGGGGAACATGAAAATGCAGAAAAAGTTAAGCAGCTCTGAAAAATAGCTTAAAATAAAACAACACTTTATTAGTACCACAAGTGGGTTACAAATGTTAGTCACCAGAGACTATCCAGCATAATAATTGAAACTTTTTTACTCTACAATACACAGAAAGCCTATAAATGTCACTGCAGTGCATGTGTATTGGTAGGAACTCAAAATACAAAACACTATGATATCTACACAAATTCTGGGTATAAATTACTATAGATCAGTAACTTACAGATACATTACATTTAATGAGTATGTAATCATGAAAGCTTACAGGCTAAAATGTCACCATCAACCACCTTACACTTCACAAAAAATATTTTAAAAGGATGGATCAGTGAAAACAAATGTATGGGTGCTACAGTCACTACTGTGTTGTGCAGCTCAGTAATGTGGCTCAGCTACAAATTACACACTTCTGATGCATTTCTCACCAGAAACTATCCATCATAAAAAACAGACATTTTTACACTTAATTACACAGAAAGCCTGTAATTGGCCCAACAGAGCCTGTGTTTTGCTGTGAACATTGCTATATGAGAACTAAGTTGAGTTACATGTACACTGAATGCCAATTAAATGCACCCATGAAAAATTACTGACTAAAACATCACCCAACACCACAGTGTTAAGCATCTCTATAATGTGACTCGGCCACAAATTACACCCTTCCAAATAATTTCTCACAAGAAACAATCCAGAATAAAAGAAACAACGATCCTTTAAATCACTAGAGAGCAATACAGAAAGCCCGCAATTGAATGTACAGGGTCTGTGTTTTGTTGTGACTCTAAATATGAAATACACCGATATATACATACCAATGCCGTGGTGTAAATAAAACGTAAATTGCATTAAATGACCATGCAACCATACAAACTACAGGTTAGAATGTCATCAATGAAGTAAATTACCTCGTAATTGAATGAGAAACTTAAGAAACACGGATCCGTTCCGACAAATATACAGGCACCACAGTGTTAAGCAGCTCGGTAAACAGGCTTAAGATAAGATAAGACAAGCTGTTATTTGTCTCATAATTGGGAAATTTGCAAAATTGCATCCTCCCAACGTATTTCTAACACATTTTCTTATCCAACATAAAAATGTGGACGTATTTCCCCTCTAAAACATAGAAAGCTTGTAATCGATCCGCCAATGTCTGTGTTTTGTTGTTAAAATTGCTGGATCAAAGCCAGTTAGCCGTGGAGCTAGCTGCAGATTAGCCAACTCTGTTGTGGGCCTCGGGTTTCAACAAAAAGCACATAATAAATGTAAAATATGGAATGGAAACCTTTACTACGATAATGTCAAAATATAGAGAAGCCACTCGATGTAGGTTATACTGAAAGAAGGCTATAGAAATAGAGGAGGAGGAAAAATTAGCTTAGCAGGGACTGACAACCAAAACAAAGAGGACTGGATGGAGCAGGCTAACAGGCTAACAGAGACTCCAAAACGAAACAAGGAAGCAAAAATTCCCCAGTATTACCACATCCCGAGCGTCCTCCATTAGCCCTTCATGTAAGGTCGTCGCCTAAAGAAGTTATTCACACCGCGTTTCAGTCCCGGAGCACAAACAAAAAGAAAAACAAACAAAAAACAAAAACACTGAACTCCAGCTGATTATCAACAATTGTTATTGAATCAGTGCGCATGCGCATCCCAGGCTGTTTACTATTGGTACGAAAACGATATCGTCATCTTCGGAAAATCCAAATATGGGCCGAGATCTGAATGGAGCCGAACCTTTCCAAGCCTCGGTTATTTGGCATATGTACAATATATTGGACAAATGTATTGGGACACAACTGTTTTTCAGGCAAGTTATAATGCTTCCGCAGACCAAGACATTCAACGTTACGCGTCCAACTTTGTAGATATAATTTTAGGAAGAACCTTTTCTGTTCCAGCGGGATTGTGCCCCAGCGAGCCTCATAAAGACAAGGCTGGATGAGTTCAGTGTGAAGGAACAATCTGGAAGTTTGTTTGTTAAAACACTGGAAAGTTGTGTGAATAACTATAAATGAAAACCCAGTTTCATTTCTAAGATGAGAGAATCTGTACTGTGCAGGTCTGACTCCTTTTAACTGGTTGTTGAGGATGCAGAGTCAAATTCTAGACTGCTTTTTTCTGCCCTTACAAGCTGGTTAAACATCTAACTCTCATCTGGTGATCCACATTATAACTGAAATGGCTTTTATAGGTCAGTGGCTTTTATAGGTCAGTAGTGATGAATACAAAATGACATTTTCTAGCTAATAAAATGAACTCAAATGGTGAACAAACTAAATGTTTGTTTGCAATGACTATTGAGCATGTATTCGGTACATATGAAGTGAGTCACATGTAAATCTGCGTGTACCTAAACATTTGCCGGGTAGTGTATGTACTACAGACTTTAAAAAAGAATTTTAATCCTCCTTTGAAAGCAATGATAATAATGACCTTCAATAGCAAAATGACCAAAAAAAAAAACATCCCTCTCGTCCAGTGACTGTCTGATTGCATATTTTTGTCCCTCTTTGTGACTGCACATTCATAACATAAGCAACTTCCTTCAGGATCAGTCAAGTTATCTGAGTAGGACCGGTTGTGTTTGTTTACTGAAGAAGCAAATTGGGCAGAATCTACATACTACAATTACAAAGCAACACAAAAATCTAGCAAACATTTTTTGTGTAGTTTGAAACAAATCCTACATTTTGTAATGTCATATTTTAGTTTAGTTCAGTGATCTTGCTGGCAAATAATTTAACATTTCTGCTACATAAGTGTCTAAATTTATTAAAATGCAGTTTTTAATATTAAACACTCAGATTGGGTCTCTAATACAAGAGCCCAGAAAATCAGATGGAAAAATCTGCTTCCCTTTCTTTGTTATTTCCAAATATCAACCACACCATGTCCACACCACTGAAAGCAGGTTGATGGGCAATTTAGTTAAATTAGATGAGGTAAGGTTGCCACAACACTAAACTGAGAGTCATAAAACATTTTGTCCATTATTCACCCTAAATAAATTCTAACTGACTGCAGGTTCTTTGATTAAATACTTATAATTATAAAAAAATAATAATAATTATAAAACAAAAAGGAACAAACAAGGAGACATGAATAATACTCTTTAATTTAACCACTTAATTTAATTCAATGTAATATATTTGAAAGCACACAAACCCTAAAATGCTAAACACACATGACATAACATTAGAAGTAGTGTGAACAGTACCAAAACAACAGAACCGTTTCTTAACTCCCTGAACCAAAGTGCAGAACCATAATAATACTGAGGTTTCTTTCTGTATATCACACCTTCACTGAATTCCCTGAGCACTGCTCCACATCTGGTCATCTGTTAACTGTTCTCAAGCAGTTTGGTGCAAAGCAAAGATGTGATGGCAAAAGGTAGCTATAATACTGTCAACATATCAGAGATAAAGAGACAAAAACAAGAAAAAAAAATACAATACACACGCAGATATCATACAATCCAGTCAAGTAAGGCTCCCACTGGCAGAGGGGAAGCATTCGTTTCATGCCAGCTTCGTGTTCGGGTGGTCTGTGGAGTAAAAAGAGAGGTAAGTATGGTAATTTTTTATCAACTAAGTATGTTAATTTTTGTATCTCTTAGGCACCTTTAGGCATACACTGTATGGACAAAAGTAAGGACACCTGACCATTACACTATTCAGTTCCATAGACTTTAATATGGGGCTTGTCCCCCTTTGCAGCTAGAACAGTTCCACTCTTTTTGCAAGGATTTCCACAAGATTTTGGAGTTTTTGTGTGAATGTGTCCATTCATTCTGTAGAGCATTTATGAGGTCAGACACTGATTTTGTACGAAAAGGCCAGGCTCACAATCTCTGTTCCACGTCATCACAAATGTGCTGGATGGACCCCAGGTCAGAGCTCTCTGTGGCCATTCAAGTTCTTCCACTCTGAACTCCTCCAGCCACGTCTTTATGGAGCTTGTTTTTTTTCCTCTGGGAGAGTCATGCTGGATTAGAAAAGGTGTCCCTAAAATTGGAAGACTGGTGTTGTCCAGAATGTTTTGGCCTGTTGAAGCATTAAGTTTGTAAGGAACCACCTGAATTCAGTAATTAACGGCAGTGTTCAAATACTTTTGTCCATATAGTGTTTATGGACATCACACATGAGATAAGGATGAATTGACAGGCTATGGGTCAAAGCTTTACTCACCAGTATGAATGTATACTTGTCTTTGGTCTTTTATCAGTTAAATTCCTCATCGAGAACATCGTCCACACTTCCAGATATCGAGGCAACTTCTATGAAATTAAAAAGAAAAAGAAAATCAACACAGTGCACACAGTGCATCAAATTCACTCTTGTCTCTCTTCTAAACCCTGACCTGGTAAAGCGTTGTCTAAAGGAGATCACCTTTCATAACACACAGTGATTTCAGTGAACTGTGCACACCCCATGCTCCCATTGTGACACATTTATATACACACACTCACTAATTCACTAATCAATCCCTATTCAGTCTTTTGTGCTGCATTGAAAAAATAAGCTATAAACTCTATCACATTTCCTGTGGTGTACTGAAAAATGTACTGAAAATTTTCCAGCATTTGCTTTTAAGTAAACTTTTTTCCATTAGTGATTGAGTACTTGTTGCATTGTACAAAAACATACACATTTATATAAATACACTCTTACATACACACACAAATGTACAGACGCACACGCACAATTTAGCAATGTAATCTCTTCGTTTGTTTCTCATAAAAGTAAGCTTTTTAAACACTGCAGTCTGCAGGGTAAATGTCCACAGTGCGAATGTGAGATTTGTGCATTTTCCGTAAACTTGTGAGTAAAACACCTTTATCCCAAGAACGAAAACAAGTTAAAGCTTTCTTTAAAAACCAGTCAGCCCCACAGTGCTCCAGTGGACAGAGGTTTTACCATGAACAGCACCAGCAGCTCCTTTTAATCCTCCACCTTCTCCAATCTTGTCTTCAGCTACCACCACCACCTTCTTCTCTATGGCTTCATCACTAACATCCTCCTTCTTGCTTTCACTTAAACTATCAGGGAGGGCAATTTGATTTTCCTCAGGTGCCTGCACATCACCGGTTTCCTTTCCGAATGGACCAGACACTGACTTTACAAAGCCGACGTAAATGACGTCACTCCCAGAACAGTTGTGGTCACTGGAGTCACTGGGATGCTTCTGGTGAGTTCGGCCTGGTTCAGTACATTCAGGCATATCTCCCTCAATCATTACAACATCACCATCGCTCTCAGAGAGGTCAGAACTCACACTGATTATGGAGGGAGAGGTCACAGAGGTGGTGTCCTCAGACCTCGTCAGACTGAAGGATGATGGATAGGAGGATGAAGATGTGGTGCATGATGCAGGCATGGTGGTGTCGAGAGACGTCTGAGAGGAATCCAGAGAGGATGAGAGGTAATACCACACACCTCTTATTCCATCACTGCTGTAGCTGGTGTTGCTGCTACACACACTGTCACTGCAGGTGCTGCAAGAGGATTCCACGCTCATCGGCTCAGAGGATGAAACCGTTTTATTGCTGCTGCTGAATGTCCCGATAAAGACGTCATCACTGAGGGAGACCGAGCCCAGTGCTGAGGTCAATACATTCATAGATGAGGAGGTGGGAGCCAGCGGTGACGAGATGTGCGGTGTAGACTGTAGTAGTTGACTGGAGCAGCTCGGTGGGCTCAAAGCTGAGCTGGAAGACTCCAGGACGTGAGTGACAAGCCCACTCAAACTCAGAGATGGTGTAGAGTGGACGAGGGAGAGAGAAGAGGGCATGAGCCCATCTGAGGGATTCCTGTCCACATCAGACCGCTGGACTTCCACAGAGCTCGGGCAGCTCACAGGAGACCATTCCAACCACTGCCTTCTCGCCCAGGGACATGCAGAACCTTAACACATTATCTAGATGGTTGTCATTTACTCAGAGTAACAGATAAATACAAAAAATTATTGTTTGGTGAGTGAAGGGGGGGGTAATGGCTGTGAGGGGCTTGTCAGCAGGGCCCATGCTGTGGGTACAGTAATCCCCCAGTGTTACGTGGATCAGGAGTCGTGGAATCAGTCTTACGCAGATTGTTTCTGAGAATCTACCTTTTTTTTTTTTTTACACATTTTGTTCTAAAGTATTACAAAAACAATTAAATAATTTTGTAAACAAATATTAAAAGTACATTCAGCTACATTTCCATATCAAATATAAAACAAAGAAAGCGTGTCTTGGGAGGAATTCTGCTGTACTCAGATGGGAGGTTTGAAATTAGCCAATCCCAGAACATTATTATTTGTCCTTGCTGCTGATTGGCAGCAGCAGACCAAATTTCCCCCCAGGAACATCTCGAGTTTTACTCCTGCTTTTTTTTGTTCCTCTTAATGCCCTGTAATTTTATTAGTGGAAAATTAAAATAAAAGAGTCTGTTAAGCTCAATCTCGATCCAGTGTCTGCTTTAACTGGCAGGTCACTACGATTAAACTTCTGAAGGTTCTGAACAAGACGCGCCGCTAATGAACAGCAAATTACTGATCAGTAAAAATGATTGGTGATTATCCGTACATTTTCTTGTTTATTTATTTCTACAAATTACATTAAATTGTTCCTGTATTTACCTGCTTATAACAAAAAATGGCAGCGCATCCCAAAGAAAACATGCTTGTCTGAATTAATCGTGGGAGATGGCAGTTCAGTGTAAACTGTCCAGCTTGTATAGGGATTTACCTTTACAAATTTTTAGGGTAAAGATTTAAGGTTTTTTTAGATTCAGTCATTTTTTCTTAGAACCGAACTAATAGTTGCTGCCGAAAAATATCAAAATAATAAGAACGCAGGCATTTTTTATTTTTTGCGCCAATGTACTATTCTTCATGCATTTTACTGGTATATTATAAGATCAGTATATACATTCTGGTACTGCAGAAGTTAAGTGTAAAATGTACAGTGTGAATACTAGTTTACCTTTACAAGGTTAATTTATAAAGTTTAAAATAAAGTTTAAAATGAAATTAAAATGTTTTGGGACGGCACATTTAGGGTGGCACAATAAAAACTGGCATTTTAAGGCTTTTAAAAAAATACTTTACACAGGTGCTCTTGGAATGTAAGCCCCACGAGAAGTGGTGGGTTACTGTATGTACGAAAGCACAGAAGGAAGGACCCTGGTATTTTATAAGGCCTGGTGAATTGGTGATGATTTTAATATTATGAAGTGTAAAATGCCTCACAGCTAATGGACAAGGGCATCCTAAAACTGGTACTTAAGTGTAAAAATCCTGAAGCACTCTTCTGTAACTTACCTGACAAGCTTATGCAGGACATACTCAACTCTGACGTTGCCCCAGTCATGTCGTCCTGCAGACAAACAACAAAAGATTCTTTTAAGTGTACTTTTAGAATTAGTTTTACAAGGTGGGTAGTAGTGCAGTAAAGTAATGCACCATGTCCCTCAACCATTCCCACCTCCAGACCGAAAGTGAGCGCGGCCCCGGCCTGGATCGCGTACCACACCCACCACACCCAGTGGGTTTATTTTTAGGTAGAATAATTAAATGACAATTAAATCAAGGGAAAAGGCAGCCTTACCAGAAATTTGTCTGGTGAACCTTATTTACCACGCCCCCCCATCTCAAAATTGACCTTTAGTGCCCTCTGTTGATGGAAATCCCTCATAGTGACTGAAAACTTCAATCCATACACACAATTTATTTTACTTGATTTATACCGTGAGCTGTTCTCATACACAGGACAGGTTAACTCTCATGACTACTGTAAGTTCTTATATCCAATGTTTTGTTTAACAATGTCTGTCGCACTATACACTGTGGAACCTGAGCTTCATCTTATATATTAAAAATGACAAAGTTTTTCACTTTGATGATAATGTTTGAGCATGTGTTGGAATGATCACGTACCAACAGCTTCTGGAGAGATCGGGGCTCATCTCCTTCTCTCAGCCCACTGCTCTCATCCTGACAGCTCACTGCATGGCCAAGGCGAATCAATTCCTCTCCCAAGTCCACAATCTTTAACACACACACAAACACACAAACACAGTTTATATACAATTGCTACAACTCACTAGTATGCTGGTAGTCTTGTATTGCCACATGAACCTGACCTTGCCCTGTCTGTTATCACACAGCTTCACGCTGGGCCAGGAGGCCGTCTCCGAGTGAGAATAGCTGCACAGTTTGGCCAGTAAAGGCTTCCACAACGCACAGTATGTCAATCGGTCAAAGTCATCCAAAGCCTCTTCTGTCCAGATCTCTCCTGCAACAAGAGGTCAGTATGAAAAGTTGGATTTAAATTGCATGATCAAATTACAAATTACATTTTTGTTTAAATCAAATAAAAAATAAACTAAATTACATTATTCAAACTAAGTTTATGCTGTAACTCATTCTCCTGTCTCAAACATTAGGACACAATTTCTCACCTGCAGGATGCACTCCTGCCAGACTGCACTCAATAGCTTGAAAAGGCAGACTTAAGAAGTCACTCCTGAAAGAGCAGAGTAAGAATGTCTCAGTACTTAAATGTACTGTGAAAGCACCAACAGAACATTAAGTTTGTGACACATTTCACTGTATGTTATACCTGTATGACTATGCATGTGACAAATAAAAATCTTGAATCTTGAATCTTGAATCTGACCTCAAGCTGCAAAGCTGATCTCTAGGCAGCTCTCCGTTGTCCCCGTAATCCACGTAGTAGAGGTCAACCAGACCAGAACCCAGGATTCCCAGCACTCGTGCCCGGTTCCAAGTGCCGTGGTCCTTATATGGAGCGGCTACAATGTCCCCCACAACTATAGCTTCAACTCTGTGCTCCTATTGACAACAGTTTATTAATATATTCATTAGTATGATTGCTTCCACAATAATACAACTGTTCCTCCTTTATTTGTATCACCATAGCAATTTTTAAAAATTTTATATCTGGAAATTGGCACTTCTTCTCTTACAGTGTTAAACATTCATTAATATCAGGTGTAGTGCATGTGTATTCAAATTGATTGATTAGGCCCAAGT
>JBBKCR010000101.1:33732173-33751200 GCA_037577295.1 Ladigesia roloffi
ACTCTTTAAACTAATAAGCAGTTTTTAACAGAAGTGTTAATGAATTCAGATTTTTCCTAGTCGACTAATTCATCAAGATAGTCGAAGTCGAGTCGACTAGTCATAATGACGTCAAACACACGCAGGAACAGAGGTGTCGGCACATTTTCTGCACTTTCACACAAACTTGCAGGTTCTGCAGGTCCCCGTGCTGTTTATGTGTCTAGAGTGAAGGATCTCCACACGCGAGATGTGTGTCTCCGATCTCTGCTGCCATCTGTCTCGTCTTGTTGTGGTCTCGTGTTTACACTCCACTCTACATGCCAATGGTTTTATGAAGGGACTATAGGAATTGGTAAAACCAAGGAACGCGTATCAGCATCAGCCAATCAGAGGCAGAGACTGTAATACATCTAAAGCGAGGGCAGAGAGAGAGAAAAAAAATAAGCCTAGTCGTCTACTCTCAGAGGCCGTCGACTAGTGCCTCTATAGTAGACTAATCCACTAGTCGATATATCTCATATCTATCTGTTTACTGTGTTTTTATATTACATTGTTATATTGAATATTTTTATGGGTTATGTTGCTTCCACTCCTTTTTCTTGTTTTGTCCACTTTGCTGTTTACACATTATTGGGACTATTAAAGTGTTCTTCTATGCTGTCAGCAATTTTCTTACTGTAGGTTTCCAATACAGGACATATGCAATAGAGCTTGAAGGTCCCATCCTCTATTTAAATGATAAAATGTGCCCATCAAGGATGAAGCTGTGCTCTGTCTGGTTTAGGTGACACTAAAAATGAAGCCAACCGACAATAAAAACACTGAGCTTGTAGTATGTTTACATATGACGTCACATTTTCCAAACGGGCTGAGCGTAAATGCGGCCTGCTTTAAAGACGTGCCCAGGTAAACCCTCAGCCTCAGCTCACCTGCCTCTTGGCTGGCTGCCAAAGGAACACAGCAACCCGACCACGACCAGTAACGTGAAGGCAGCTCCAGGCCAGTGGAAGCATGAATGGCGGTCCTCATGGTGAAGGAAGCTCTTGGCCCACAGTTCCTGTGAAGATTCAGAATTAAATTTACATTTTGCAAACGGCTCAATGAGCAACAAGGCACAGACCAGGCAATGCTGAGAGACCTGTATGGTGGATCTGCGCTGGGTGAGCTTCTGGTGCTGCTCCAGCAGGCTGGAGAGCTGGTCCCGGAGGATCCCCAGGGCCTGGGCTGTGGAAAGTCCCAGCGGAGTCGCTCCTTCCTCCTGAAAAGACCAGCAGCTGGTCAGTCACCTCATCAGACAGGACAGCACTAATCACCACAAAGCCATCAAACATCTTTGAGCTACATGGCAACCAGACACAGTTTAAATATTCTCTCTCTCTCTCTGGGTTGACCAGAGGAGGATGGGTTTGCGTCTTGGTTCCTCCCCCAGTTTCTTTAGGGTGTTAGTCCTCACTCTTGGCTTTCTAAGGGTTTGGACCCACATCTCATGGCTTTGAGCTCATGTCTTCAATTATTCGCCAGTTTTTCTTAGAACAGAACTTTCCCGCAAATATCTTCCAGTTTTATACAGAATTATACAGGCAATACAGAATTTTTCATGCACTTCATTGCTAAATTATTACAAAAAAATATTATTTACAAATTTTGCAACAGGAATAGTAATGTAAATTCAGCTGCATTTCCATATAAAACATAGCTATACGTTTTTATTACTATATTTACCCAGCAAATACAAAATAATAATAATAAAAAAAAATAGAAGCCCTTACAGTATTTAAATACTAGCACCGCAGAAGTGTTCAGTACGAATATGGGTTCACCTTTACATTTTATTTAAGGCTGACGAGTTTGGGAGCATATTTGTAGGGATATTTAGGGTTTACACTATTAAAATGGGCATTTTTAAGCATTTTTTTTTACCACATCACAAATATGCAAATTTTATTCAGTTTGCCAACATCTCTGGATATTAAACTGTCAAGGTTAGGCCAGAAGGCCACTGTTCTCCCTTTCCTGAACTATTTAGAAATGTCGGATAAGGCCAAAAAGAACAGAGTCTATTCCCACAGTATCCCCTCTTTGTTCCAGCGCTATCTTAATCCGACTCCCACGCTCACTGGAGACAGCGCAGAAGACGAGAGGAGCTCGGCTATAAATAAACCCCCAGCCAGAGACAGAGGAACACTACACTAAACCACCAGTGAGCATCCACGCTGAGGGAGTGTCTACTGGTGAAGGTTTATACCACATATACAATCAATCTCTTTCTCTGACACACACCCGCACTAAACCAACTTTAACTCAACTTTAAGGGCATGAACACACAGAGGTTTCTAAAAGAGCTGAAAAGAAGAACAAGAAATGACAGGTGAATAGCAGCCTGCAGCACTTCTCTAGAAGGTCAGCACTGCTGCCAACAATCTACTCACACCATCCTTCCTGAACCAAAATCCATCTTTCAGGATCATGACCGAGTCCTTGTGTTCTCCACAGAGGCTGCTAGTCAGACAGGGCAGTGTGTGCTCGGAGCTTGCGAGCGGGTGGGTCAGGACACTGTGGTGGACAAAGTGGAGCTGCTGGATAATGTATGCTGCTGTTTCAGCATCCAGCAGGTCAGTCCCGCTGCCACATCTCTGCTCCAGTGCATTCAGCCTCTCCACTCTAGTGCTGCTTGCCAGCAAAATGCACAGCATGCCAGAACTGGCGGCTCAGTACAGACAGACAGACAGACATTGTGGAAGCCCCTCTTTACAGAGAGTAATACTGTGCAAGCTAATGGTGCACTGAAAAAGAGAGAAACTCATTTAAACAATCTTTTTTCATCTCTAAATACAGTTGATTTGGGCTGCACAATGTATTGTCTATTATTTGTTATCACAGTATCAGTCTATGCAATAGCGATATCACAGAGAGCTGCGATATGCAAATGAGTCTCTAACCAATCCTGTTTCTGACAGGGTGACCAATTACAGGTGAGTAACTGAGTTCTAATGCCTATAGGTTTTCATGTAATCCAACAAAAGTCTAATTCTTCTAATCTTATCCATTAATTGTGCATGAAAGTTTGGGGCTAAATCGCTGTAGCCACAATAAGAGATCTATTTAAATATGCTGATTTTCTGACAGCACAAAGCTACGACAGTTTTTGTACCTTATTTTCCATATATGGAATGTATGGGGTGGGAGTAATAGTTTGAAAAATGATGTAAGGCATTTAAGTCCAGAAAAGTGATGATATGGGCCCTTTAAGATAAAACGGACTTTATTAATCCCACAATGGGGAAATTTCTTAGAAACAGCAGCAGTAGTGAGAGAGACATTTAACAGGATCCACAGGGACAATAGTAATAATATAAGAACAAAGAAAGATCAATATAAAACATAATGAAAGCATGATGAAAGGTAATTTATATCATTCAAATCACAATACTGATATTTTGCCCATATCATGCAGCTCTAGACTGGTGTGTTGCTCCTACAATCAGAACCATTAGCAGTAAAATGTCAATAGACCAGCATGAAGGATTTACGTTTTAATTCACGACCAGTTAACTGCAGACAAGCCACTGTTTAGCACCGACAAAGATATTCTACTGGTTCACCAATTCATGTAGCTGGCCAAACCTCAGCCTGAGGACCGGCGGGACACTTTTAAGTGAAAGAGTTATTGTGTTGAGAGGCACTGCAAGTGGGAGAAAGGCGAAAGAAAGGCTCTGACAGGCCAGCAAAAGCACGGCCCTGCCCCTCGGTTTAGCAGGCATTCATCTATTCCAGCCAGCACAGCACTTTTCTGTCTCAGCAGCAGAGGTGGGGGCTGGAAAACGAGAGACGGACAGAAAGCATCCTCAGTGACCCTCCTGCCCCAGAGACCGGGCCTCTCCTCTATCCGCTCTCGCCGTGCAGAAATCAATAGCAGGGTGGAGGAGAGCCCTGCAGAGGACTTTAGTAACAAAGCTGAGACACACACAACTGTGTCAGGATTTCAAGGACAAAGCCAAAATAGACACGGCATTCGTTTTTGCCAACATGCAAAGCCACAGGACCTGAACAGCTCACACCCTGTTATGTCACACTGTTATATCATGAGAAAACAGGTAACTGTGTTATTTATGCATTACTGTAATGTAATGTAATACGTAACTGCTATTCACAGTGACACATAAATAACCGTTCTAGTTACGCATTATAGTCCTGTACAGAAACTAACAGTACTGAGTTTACTTAACCTGTAAGACTTCCATCTTTGGACAGAAAGTATCAACGATGAAAAATAACAGCCAAAGAAAGAAGAGCCATAAAAAGAGGCCCAATCTCAGCCGAGAGTCTGTCAAGTACAAACGTTCAACATTGCTTTGACCCTGTTGTGAAACAGTCTCTAGGGTCAGTGCACTGAACTTCCGGCAGACCTTTAGAACCTCAGGAATCAAGAACGCACACAAGGAGAACAAGAAAAATGTGATCATAGACTGAAGGGCTGGAGGGGCTTGAGACTTATTTATTTTTTGTTTGGTTTTTTTGTTTGTTTACATGGACCAAAGAACAGTTGCCAGCCCATCACTGTCTAAACCAGGATCATAACCAGTCATAGGCAAAATTTCAGCAGTTTTTCTATGAGAAAATAAGTACAACATATGCACAGAATGCCCTTCTGCACATATTACTGTGGAGTTTTACATAGTTCGGTAAATAAAAATGAAAAAGTTAGCACACATTTTATGTTGGGATTTTTTGTCCGTTACATTAAACTAATAAAACGTTCACCAAAGAAAAAAAAAACAAACTGAAATGTTGGGCTACATTTGCAGAGAAAAACATCCTGCGAAGGGTTGAGATGAGTAATATGTCTTATACAACGACTGAGTCTACATGTATAACAGTCAGTGCAATAACAGTGCTATTTGTTTGACCTGCACTTCTTCATGACTCACTGGTTTGATTCCACACTAGTTGAAACTGGAAGTGTCAGGTCTGTCCAAGCAAACACAGGCAATCACAATATACTGAGAGAGGATTACAGTGGTGGTCTTATCTTGATAGTGGCACTTATTTATAATTATAAAACAAAGGAATGAATTTCTGTGATCCACCTATCAAAAAATGTTCTGCAGTCTGTCTCTGCCAAACTATTTTCTCCCCCACACACCGAGATTTGCATGTTGCTCACTTAATATTCACTATAGACACACCCAATATTCTTTGCTACAAATAAAAATAAAGTATGTTTGGTATGTGACAGAAATATAATATACTGTATTTTATTCATCACTACTGACCAACAAAATTCCACCTAATATAATTATACTTATAATGTGGATCACCAGACCACTGTTCGATAATTAAGAAGCTATTAAGTGCTGAAACAGTGAAAGAGTGCATTTAAAGTTAATAAAAGGGACAGTCTAGAATTCGACTCCACATCACCAACAACCAGTTAATAGGATTCAGACCTGCACTGTTACAGATTCTCTCATCTTAGAAAGGAAACTTGCTTTAATATCGTCATTCACAGCTGTCCACTCAACAACTGTCTGATGTTCAACAAGAATAAAAATGGTGAAAATAAATGTTGAAAACATGTAGTGTGCCCAATAGTGAATATATGAGAATGTATTGTATTTGTGTAAAAATATTACATCACTGAGAGAAGTGTGGACAGTCAGAAGTACTGTGAGGAGCAGATGACTGGAGAAAACTGTATGAACAGCTTGAAATCTGCACCAACAAAACTACACTCCAATCCATAATAAATCTGAGACTATTATATCAGATTTACATCCTATTCACACTATACTGCTACACAATACTGTGACTGTCTCCTGTGCAATATTAATCTTACTTACAGTGCAACATTAATCACACTAGAAGTTTACACTACACTGTAAGACTACATGACTCTACCTTGTTGTGGTTTCTATTTGTTGTATTGCTCGCACTATGTTGAATGTTGCTATAAGCTGCACGGCAGCCCGTGGGGAACCGTCTCGTCACACTGTGTACATGTTCACAGCTTCTGATGTCAACGTAACCTTGGACCTTGAAGACACACATCCCGAAGCGGCTCACCTGCTTTTTATCTTGCAGCTCCATGGCAGCCCCTGCCTCTCACCATGCTCCGTGGGGAGGCGCGGCGCTGGCTGCCAGGGGTGACCCTCGTCCTGACGCGGGCCCTGGTGGCAGAGGATGGCAAGCACGTGCCCCTGCCCCCAGACACTGATCCTGCGAGTACTGCCAGTGTGAGAGGAGCCTCAGCACACAGACTCCGAGTGACAACGTTCATGCAGTGAAGGCTGCTGGCAGTTACAGTCAGTGGAAACTGCTTCCCGCTCCCTATTCCACCACAAAAGGCTCTTCTGGATGTGCCTCTTGGGATGATGCCTTTGACCTAAAGGAAAAAATGGAATGGGAAAATGAAACATTACTGTGTGTAGTCGCACACAAACCCAAAACTGGACAATTCAGAACCGCAGTACGGATTACTTTAGAACAGCCAGTTCATCTCCAGTACTAGAGACACATATTGTCTACATTTTTCTATGCATAGCACTACTTGACTATTTAACAAAATATTAAACATGGTTGTTTACAATTGTACCTACTATTATTTGTCTCAAATATTATGGTGCCCTTAAAGGAGGGGGGCAATGTTTAAAATTTCTACATGAACTGACACATGAAGATGGCTTTTACCTAAAATCTGGAATGTGCACTTTAATCATGTCAGAATGGTTCAAAATGTGACTTTGTGCATATTTTCTACCCATAGATTTGTGATGTCACAAAACCAACATAATTAATTCTCCTTATTCTGTCTACTATAGCTCCACCCATTGAGGCACTGCTTCTCCTACACCTTTGAGAGCTAAAAATGAGATTTTGTTGGATTATATTAAGACATCGATTCATCAGAATACCCAGTAACTCACCCAGAGCTGTGATTGGTTGCCCTCAAAAAAACTCTGTGATTGGTTAGAGGTTCATTTGCATATTACAGCCTTAAAATGCAGAAGTGAAGGCGACCAGAAGGCATGTGATCCAGTGGCGTATCAACACAGTCATGGGCCCAGGTGCAAAAATTCGATCCGGGCCCTTATACTGTTTAAAATTTATCCTGAGGATGTTTGAGCTCTGATACATGCAATACCCATTAAGGACAACTACAATCCTTTCTGCAAAGAGCCAGAAGCACAGAGGTAGTTCATACAGATTGCAATTATAAATATAAATATACTGTACTACATGCGTGCTGCTGTAATTTCGGCAGCAAAACGAAACAGCCCGAGATTTCACATGTTGTGGCTGAAGGTGCTTCACGGCAGCCACGCGTCTCCATTCCGAAAGCTTTTTACAGTAGTTTTCGCAAACCACAGCAGACCTAGTTTATGCATGTTTTTATTTGATTTTTTACATTTTTTTTAAGGAGGCGAGTCTGGGGTAGTGATGGCCCCCGAGAGATCATGGGCCCATGTGCGACTGCACCTGAGAAACCTGCTGTAGTTACGCCACTGCTGTGGTCATGAAGCGATACAATTCCTCCTGGGTTCAGTAGCGGAACTTCTTTAAGTTTTTTAAGTCATTATTCTGTTCTGTTTGTGCAACATATAACTCAGCTGTTTAATCTATGAATTGTTTAAATTATTTAATTAATCTCATTATTATAGAGCACCTCCAACTATTTTATTGTATTTGATGTATTTTAGGCTGCCTTCATAAGGTATTTTGCACTACCAACCTACTGGTACAGTACTCGAAACTTTTACATATAGTTATTTGTTAAAGTAATGTTCTTGTCATTAATGCAGCAAACTGAGGTCACTTACTTCCAATGAAGTATTTTTTGTCCTTCGCTGTAAGTAAGGGGCCTAGTCCAAACCTTGGAAAACAGGTGTGTCCCAGTAGTTTTGTCCATGGAGTGTATTTTTGCTCTGTTTGTCAAATGCTTTTTCCTTTCTAGGATGATCTTTATGTATCCAGACAGGTTGTTGTTGATATGTTGGGTGTTCTGAAGGGCAGAGTTCTTTTATCTTGTAATATTTTATTCTTGTTGCATTGAGTTTGTTAATGACAAGAATTTCACCTGGGATAAAATATTTTTTTCTTATCTCTTACGCAATATCAGTATTTCAGAGACCAACATTGCGATAAGGACTAGCAGACGATAGATCGTGCAGCCCTGGACTGGTCATCTATTCCAATTTGAAACACTTTCTCGCTGACTAATCTAGAAGATTAAGCACTGTCTACAGATTCACCTGCCTCGCGTAACTGAAGGCTTAATCTCTCAGACACTCACGATTAGCCTGTCAGGACTTGACAAGCTTCCAGATGGCTGGGTGTACGGCCTTGCAAGTCACAACATGCCTTCAAATACACCAAGCATATCAACAACAGCCCATCCGGATACATAAGGAGCATCCCAGAAAGGATTTGACACATAGCACAAGAATAAACCATTTGGACAAAAGTATTGAGACACACTTGTTTTCCAAGATTTGGACTCGGTCCCTTACTACCAGTAAAGGGCAATATTTATTCTTCAGCAGAACAACACATTTCGGACAACGCTATGCTTCCAACTTCGTGGAGACCGTTTCTATTCCTTTTATGACTGTGCCCCAGTACACAAAGTGTACTCCACTAACACATGGCTGGATAAGTTCACGGTGGAAGAATTTGACTTGCCGCACAGAGCCCTGACCTCAACCCCATCCAGCACCTTTGGGACAACCTGGAACTGAGATTGTGACTTCGCGTCCAACCTTATAAATGCTCTACAGAGTGAATGAGCAAAAATTCGAATGCGCAAGAAGAGTGGAAAAGGGTGACCAACTTTACACTGAAGTTTATGGATTCGAATGCGGTGGCATTAAAGTCCCTTTTTGGTGTAATGGCCAATTCTTGTGTCCATATTGTTCATATGCATCTTTCCCAGACGGACTGTGCTGAGGCTACCTGCACTGACAGCACAATAACAGTCCCAGAAACATTAAGACATCGACAGAGCGGTCAGAAATAAAGCTATCTGACTCGCACACCCACAAAATGATTATTATTATCAGTAATAACAACATTTTCAGTCACTTGTTGGCTCGTATCATTAGAGGCTGACTCTGGGGCGAGCTAGCTGTTAGCTTCTACTCAATTAGATGGATTACCGATTTATTTACATAATTAGAAACACAAAACGAGGCGTAAAAATGTTCTAACTTACAGTACAGATGTATCACAAAATTAGGGGACGGGTTAGTCGTCTGTCATCGCCTCTGGAACAGCAGCAGCCGCTCCCTTAACAACACTGGCTCTTCCCCTGAAGGACGGCCATGACAGCAGTACTGAACCACTCGAGAAACAACGAATCGATTCTATTGAATCAATTCTTTTTAATAAATTTGTTGAATCAATTCATGAGTCGATTATCATAGAAATTCCTTATTGTCGTTGCAGTACAACGGAAATTACAGTGCAACGAGAAAGTCTGCAGCTCCGTCGATGTGTGTCTTTGTTTAACATACGTATACAATGTATAATAAACCACACCATTATTTAAGGAGCCTGAATACATAAATTAATGACTAAAAATATAAATATAATCCAAAAATTATCCATATAAATTGATAAATAACAAGAACAATATGGGTATAAAACATTATATGCCTGGCTTTCAATCAAAGTTCCAGTTTATTTCAAACATGCTGGATGGAGCTGAGGTCAGGACTCTGTGCAGGCAGGTCTTTATGGAGCTCGCTTTGTTTAGCCTAATGTGGCACTTTCATGCCTCAAACTGTGTCCACAAAGTTGGAAATGTGACGTTGTCCAAAATGTATTGGTCTGCTGAAGCATTAAGACTGTCCTTCACTAGAAGTTAAGTGCCCAAACCCAGGAAAACATGTGTGTCCCAATACTTTCGACCATGAAACATTCAACATGAGTTAGTAACGGTCCTTTGTGGCAAAAAATGTAAAGTGTCTCAGTGCGTAAGGTTTGGTAATTGCAAAATATAGTATGCTCTACCAATATACTGAAATGTTGCATTCCTCAAGAACTTTGCCTCAAGACTACATGAAAATATAAGAAGTCTTTGGCATGTTGCAGATTATAGGGGTATGCCATATGTGACCACAGTTTTGTTTTGGGATTTGACATCATTGCATTTATTTCATAAGGTGTTCCAACCACTCAGCATTCAGCACCACCAGTATACTGATCACCACCTGATCATCTGGAACCATCTGCTCCTGGTTTTTCTCAGGAATTCAGTTAGATGCTCTTTTTTTCTGCTTGAATGATTATGTCTAATCAAACAAAACCATTAATTAGAAAATGGTCAGGTTCAGGGCTGGGCGTCTGGAGAACTGTTCCTCAAGGCCTCATTAAGATACATGAAAGTCTGGATGTTTGGAAGCAAAATATGAATATATGATGTGGGGCAAAACTTTTGCATAATTCCTTGGTGCAGTATGAAACCAATATCAAGAATCTTGAAATGTGCTTCCCTATAGATGCTAATGCCATTTTAGTAATAATAAATAAGTAATTGAAGCTGATCAGACTCACTCCATAAACTAAAAAAAAACTTAAAGAATTCCCAAGAATCGGTTAATTGAACTGAATTGAACTCACAGCTTCCTTGATGGACTCTAAAGGGGAGGGGTTGTACTCAGGCGCGAGGTTGCCGTTATCTGATAGGTCAGGATGTTTGAAAGGGCGGGCTTAAAAGGGTGTTCTCTAACGTGATTGGTCCGTGTAAGGGAGGCGGTTAGTAGATCTCAGGTATGGCTGCGGGTCTCTGATGGACTCGTTCAGTCCTACGGTTTTAATTAGTTTGGGTTTTAAGTAATTTTTAACCCTCACCGCATTAATTTGTATCGTTTTAGTCACTGTCTTTTATCAGTTTAGTTCTAAAAGATACAGAGCAGTGTTGTAGTCTTGAGCCACTCCACAGTACAGTCTGGAAAGTGTCTGAATGGCAACAGGTTCATTTTTCAGCCAATGCAATCAACGCAAACCTCAATAGAGAACAAAAATGTCATGGATTGGCCTCCCAAAAGACCTGACCTCCACATTACTGAAGCAGTGTGGGGTCATCTCGAAACAGAATTACCTAATGAACAAAGAAGGGCTTTGGAATGTTTTTCAAAAAGCCTGGAGAAATACAGCCAAACTTACAGGAGAACTGATCTAAGATAAGCCAGAACAGATAAAGCTGGTTGGAATTAAACTGTCGTTGTGTTTGTCTTGTATTTAGATGTATGAGGCAATAAATCACTGTCTCTACATATCACCTCATTTTTTAGAAAAAAAGAAGAAATGAGGGGTGGCTCAGTATTTTGCACAGTATTTTGGACAGATCCAAAAATAAATAGTTCTTATAATGACTGGCAACACACACACAGCACAGTTTGAAAACCTCATTTTATTGAAAATACTTCATGATGATTGTCTCAGATACTTAAGATAGTTGATATAACATCATTTTTGCCCAGGCTGTACACACTAACTGATTTTCTTTTCTTAAAGACCAAAACTGTATATAAAACATTTCAAATCTGCAGAGATGATATAAAGATACTTTGACTGTATTTATTTGAACAAAATAAAATCAGGGGCACATATGATTTCTGAATAAAGAAAAATACAAATTACATTATGTTCACAGACAGATTAGACCCTGGGCACACCATCTTTTCTGTCTATTTTTGTTCATAACCTCAACAACATCCATCATGTTGATTCATAAGTTAGTGAGAGTTGGATTAGGCAGTGTGGTTGAGCTGTATAGATTCAGAATTCAGGACTTTTTGTCACACACACAGGTCTAAAAGTACAAAATGTTGTAAAATGTGGCCCTGAAACATCTAAGAGACAAGGCAATACATTAAAGAGGAAATGAAAGGGTAGAAGTATGTCATACAATATATTATGTAAGTATGTAATACAATATATTATGTAATGATAGACAGAAAAAAGTTAATAAAATGCGCAGGGTTACTGTGGTGTTCCTGTCCGGCTTGGTACCGCACTGTTGGCAGGGGGTCTCACCATGACCTCCATGATCACAGCGATGATGTGGCAGAGCTCTCTTGCCTGGATGGGGTGGAGAAACAAATCTCAGCACCACAGTGCTGTATATCTATTTCTGTAAAGGTATGAGGTCAAAGATCTGGTACCTGTTTCATGTGAATGTTGATGGTTTTCAATTGAGGTGGATCACCAAAGTGTATCTCCACTTCTGGCACCTTCTCCTTCTTGGGACTGATAGAGCGCAGAGTCTGCACCACATGCAGCGGAATGGTTAAGGATTGGACCTGAAAGAAAGAGAGAGAGTGAGAGAGAGAGAGAGAGAGAGGACGTGAGGGAAAGGAAGAGAGAGAAAGAAAGGAAGAAAGGAAGAAAGAATGAGAGAGAGAGAAAGGAAGAGAGAGAAATGAGAGTGAGTGAGAGAGAATTAAAGAGAGAATGTGAGCGTGAGAGAGATAGAAAGAACGTAAGAAAGGAAGAAAGAAAGAGAGAGAAAGAGTGAAAGAAAGAAAGAAAGAGTGTGAGAGAGATAGAAAGAAAGACCGAAATAGAGTGAGAGAGTGAGAAGGAAAGAAAGAAAGAAAGAAAGAAAGAAAAAAAGAGAGTGAGAGAAATAAAGAGATAAAAAGAAAGACAGAGAAAAAAAGGGAAAAATAGAGAACGAATGAAAAGAAGAAAGAGGGAGAGAAAGAAAAAAGTATGACAAAAAAATAAATACAATTACAAAGTCAATTAATTCCAGCTGGCTTAGGGCCTGCCTGGTCACATCATGGTTTTCCATGAAAAAAACCCCAAAACAAATCTATAAATCAAATCTCAGGTTTAATGACTACACCACATCCAGTAGGACGGCATCTGCAGGTTAAAGTTAGTGAAGAGAGGCTTCATTAATATTCCCAGGTTACACAGAACAGAAACAGGAAGGATGCTGTGTCTACCTGAGTTTGCGGGTGAACGAATCTGAGGGTTTCGTGATTGACGGCCACCAGGCAGGGAGACGGGCAGCTGCGCTCACTGACCTTCTGAGCCATGAATACATTACAGCCAAACAGGGGCAGCGAACTTAACTTCTCTGGAAGAAAGAAAAACAATAAATAAAGTTAAATAATGTTTCACTTTAAACTAATTCATACTAATTATACTAGCATTCATTATCTATATATGATTAATTCTCCACACCATCACACTATACAAAATCTGCAGTTACATTAACTTTTTTAAAAAGTCAACATCATGCATACAGATTTGAACTATTGGATAGAAACTCAGATTGTTGAGTTTACATTAAGTTAAACATTAAGTTGACCAAACATATTAAACACAGCAACTACAACAAATGTTAAACTTCCCTGTACGTCATCATCTAAATTGGTGTAATATCAAAACTTTTTCAATAATTACAATTTGAGGGGAATTTTGTGTAAGATATACACCAAGTTTGATGATGAAGTATAGGGAAATTTAACATTTGCTGTTGTTGCTGTCCACTTATTATTTCCCTTATGTCAAATTATGGTGTGATTTCCTTTCAAATGATGCTTAAAAGAACAATATTTTTGTTTGGTAATGAGGAGAAATATGGTCAGCAGTTCTTAAAAAACTTTATCAAAGCTGTTCAGTTCAATACTTGCACCTATGAAAGATAAAATCTGAGAAACTGAATACTTGCACTAATTATTTTTAAATAAACAAAAAGATAATTACAGAAACGGTTACAGAAATATTTAGGGTCTTTCATTCTTCAGTTTGCACACGATGAGAGATTATAATAGTTGTTATGAAACTCACTGAGGAAGCACACTTTGGCGTCCAGAGGTTTGAGAGATGAGACGCTCGACAGCTGCATCTGCGCAGCTCTGTGCAGTTCGTTGGGATTGATTCCATTCAGCCGGGGAAGATAATCCTTCAGTTCTTGCCTAAACGGATTAAAAACACATGATTTGAGACACAATACCGCCCTCAGACAGAATCCCAACAAGTTCGTGAAATTAGACCGACTGTCATATTATTATTCACGCAGTCTCCAATTAATAAATAAATAGTATTTGGTCCTCATCACGCACATTGTAGGCTGCTGAGTTAGGCCTAGAGCAACATGCTGGAGCACTGACAACTCTGCCACCTGCTGCTGGAGCGAGGAACCCACGCCAGGCAGGACGAGTTTCCCACTCAGATAATCACACAGGGCCTAAACGACATACACACAAGATTAAGGAAAGGATCTAGAGTTCAGTGAAGAAATCAGTCCAGTTCCATTAACCACATTCAGAAGGACGTGAATATGATGTTCAGTCCTGCACTTCTGAGCGAAATGTGTGGTAAACTGGGTCCGTACCAGCTGGTAGTGAAACTCTACATAGAGCTGGTTTTCGAAGTGCAGGGGGTGCTGCCAGACGAGCCGTTGGAAGGAGATGGAGATTGAGTTGTTGTCCAGCAGGAAGTCAAACAGATACTCGTCCGGATGAATGGGGCGCACTTCTCCGTCTGAAGAAGAGGCAAATTAAACAAAAGATGAATTGCCATCCTCTACAGAGTAAACCCACTGTACCACACAAGTACTGCCTATGCGACAAATTAAACATAAACAGTAACACGTTTAAGAAAAATGTAACTGAAGGATTGCTATGTTTTATTTTTTTCTTTAGAAAATAAAAATTGCATGTATGTGTTTGTGTGTGTGTGTGTGTGTGTGTGTGTGTGTGAGGAGAGAGAGAGAGGGTGGGAGAGAGAGAAAGGGTGGAAAAGAGAGGGAGAGAGAGAGAGAGCAAGAAAGAGAGAGAGAGATAGATAGATAGAGAGAGAGAGAGAGGGAGAGAGAGCGAGATTGGTTTGCTTACTCTGTCTCCGGGTGGCATGAATGCAAAATTCTTGCACCTCTGCAGGATTAATAACACCCATCTCTGTGCAAATGTCTGACACCACCTCCATCGCCACCTGAACAAGCACATGAACACACACACACACACACACACACATACACACGCACACACACACTAACACACACGCGCACTCACTCATCCAATGAAAAGATCTGCTTTGGCCACTTCTTTTTAATTAAAGCTGAATTTTTGGCCAAATATCTCCAAAATGTTAACGAGTTCAATTCATGTTTTCCATCATCCCAGGAACATTTGGTCCTCACAGTCACACACACGCACACACACACACCTGCAATAAATACTGAATGCACACACAAACTCACATGTATAGTTACCTAAACAAAGCAATTTCCCTGAGGGAGTGACTGTTTGAGGATAGGAAAGAGATCAAAAAGAAAATCAACAAATTTTCCATTCATCTCATTTCCTCCGTCTAAAAGTCAGGTCTCAA
The DNA here is from genome assembly GCA_037577295.1 of Ladigesia roloffi. Lineage (NCBI taxonomy): Eukaryota > Metazoa > Chordata > Actinopteri > Characiformes > Alestidae > Ladigesia > Ladigesia roloffi. Next base: position 33,747,501 of record JBBKCR010000101.1, read on the forward strand.
TTAGATCCCACATGTATCAAACTGGAAAAAAAATGGTCAAAGGCTGTTAAATAAAGTTTTCACCCCTGAACGTCAAAACCAAGCTGCAAAAACAATCTGATTTGAATCTGCCTTTGTTATGAGCACATTTACATGTATTCTCTCATTCATCCTAAAAGAGTTAAGCCCCGCCTCTCCGTGCTGTATGTAGCAGTGCTATTTAGCTACTGGTTACATGTTGTGCTGTTCATGTCTATCAGGAAGTGAACAGCATTCACAAAGATCTACACGTCTACCATACCATATCAACTTTATTTCTATAGCACATTTAAAACAAGCGAGATGCTACTAAAGTGCTGTACAATCAGCAAAACAAACACAGGAAAACCTACGATACAGCAACGCAGACAAAAGCTGTAAAAGATGCACAATCACCGCGAAGCAAAAGCTAAATAATACAAATATGTTTTGATAAAAGATTTGAAAAACGGAAGAGATGGAGCCAGCCTAGCCTCTAACGGCAACTTGTTCCAAAGTTTTGGAGCCAAAATTGAAAAAGTTTTATCCCCCCTGAGCTTCAGCCTAGCTTTCAAAACTAACAAGGTCAGGTGATCAGCAGACCTCAGCTCCAGTTTAAATGGCAGTATTCATTTAAATTTGAAAAATGTTGGCCATTTTGAAATTTGAAGTGCAGTTGGAAGTGTCCGGATGTACCGCGGACCTTTGCTGCCGGGAAGGTCTGTAGTGGTCATAAATAATTGGACACAGCGGCAATTTGAACGGCTAAAATTCTCGTTCCATTATGGCAAACGCAGCGTCTTTGGAAAGGTCTCACCGAGCCCTATCTAACTTTGAAATTTAACGGGGGACTGAGATGGAACATAGAGCCGAAGCAAGTGAGAGAGGTAGGGTGGAGCAAGGCCGTTCAGACATTTGTAAATTAAGAGGAGAATTTTATAATTAATCTTATAACGCACGGGGAGCCAATGAAGTTCAGATAAAATTAGTGAGATGTGTTCATGCCTGCGTGTCCCAGTTAAGAGACAAGCAGCAGCATTTTGGAATAGGACAAGAGAGGGCATCCTGACTAATCACAGAAGATAGGGCATTACAGTAGTCCAGTCGGGTTGTAATAAAAGCAAGAATCACCGTCTCAGTACAGGATTTAGCTTGGCAATCTGCCTTAAATGGACGAAGCTCTTGTGTACCACAGCACCAAATTTAAAGTCACTTCTGAAAAGAGGGTTATAAAAAGTGGTTATAATATATATAATATATATATATAATATATATTGACACACTTCCCACTGACACTCTTCCACGGCTTCCTGCAGGACTGCCCATGACCATGGTGATTGTGGTGTGGCCACTAATGATGTTGGTCCCTATTTTATCCTAAACACACGCTAATGTAGCTGCGAGCGTCCAGCTTTGTGTTTCCAAACATCAACATCCGCTTCATTCCGCCGCTGTGGTCGATGGTAAAGTTGGGAAAGCTGAACTTTTGACGGAACACTCTGCTGACAGTAGCCGCCGGCAGTCGCAGAACGTTCCTTCGGTTGGAAAATCCAATTTGTCGTTGCCTGTTTTTGCCAACACGTAAACTTAGTGTAACGATTTGAGCCCTGACTGCTTCCCGAGCCACAGGACAGGCCAGCCAATCAGAGCAGATCTCGTTTACATACATCTTCAAGGCGCCATTACAAAACCAGGGATAAAGAGAGGTTGGAAAATGGGACAAATAGGATAAACCGCACTGCGAAACTCCATTGCGTTCTCCTGGCTGCACGGCTAGCAGGGTCCAGCCCCACAGCTCACATTTTCCCAATCAGCCGACTGTGCATCACGCGTCCACATCTGCAGCCCTCGCTTATTTACAGCCCGGCCTCTTTGAGCCAGCCGCCAGACGCGCCATCAAACGGAGATGACAGCAAACAAGCCAAATACGGGTGATGAAACGAAAAAAAGAAAAACAAAACCCCAAAACAAAGTGCCGCTGTCCTCAGGCGAGCAGCCCTGATGGAAAAACTGGCCGAGATTCAGAGCAAAATCAGTGGATGGAGTGAGAGAGAATCAAATAAACAAGAACAAAAAACATACCTCATCAAAGTGTCGCAAATAGTAAGCAACGATGAAGGACAGGAGGCTCTGGGAGTTATCCTGATGGAGAGAGAGAGAGAGAAACAAGAGAGAGAGGGAAAATATAGGTAAAACATTCTTTCACTGATTATGCTAATTAGCCACAGTGAGGTGCCAGGAAACAAGGGTTATGCACAAAATATATATTTTTTGTAATTGCTGCTTTATGAACTAAAGATCTATAACATTTGGTTTGGAAACACATTAAACACTATTAAGGAGCTTTTTAACATTAGTGTCCTTTTAACGCAGTTACAGTTCAAATATTTCTGTATATCTCAACAGTAATGTTATCAAAACAAATGTAAAACCCTTAAAATAAAGTAACTGTGAAATAATTGTCGGCATTAAGTAAATAATGTGATAACGTGAAAATATTCTCCCCAACTATAAATATTCCCACCAAATTAGTACCTCAACCTTCATGTCAGTACAACAGAATTCCTAACATGCAAGTGGAAACTAATCATCCCTGGTTGATTTCTCTCAGACTAATGATAAGGAAGCTATGAGAGAAGCCAGCAGTCACACATGAATAGCTGCAAGATCTGAAGGAGCATGCATAATAATTATACTATGTGAACAACAACAACCACAAGCATCTCCGTCCCTTTGAGATAAATCTGAATAAAAAAAAAATCATAACAGAATTAGAATAAATAACTCCGGTCCAAAGAAAAAAAAACAATTCTACTTGGAACAATATTTCTGCTTGTGCATATGATCCCAAGGACACCATGCGTACACTGAGGTATGAAGTTGGGAGCATCAGGATATGGGACAGAAAGAAAACATGGATGAAGTGATACACCATCAGGAGATGTTTAATCTCTTTGGTCAAGAAATGGGAGAAGATGATTTCAAAAAGGAAATGAAGCCCAAAAATATTGTCAGTTTCTAGAAAAGGTGAAGGGTCTTCCAGGCTCTCCTTATCTGACTTTATAGCTGAAATTGCGAGGCAAACTGAGAGAAGCTTATAACTTTGGGGAATTAAATACAGTTTGCCAAGAGAAATGAACCAAATCGGAACCACATTGCTGCAAAAAACTAATTACTTCTTACCACAGACATCTTGAAGCTATAACTGCTAACGACGGCTTTGCAATGACATAGTAACAATATTAATTTGTGGTGACTGAATCCTTTTTTTTAAAGTCACATTACATCGTGAATATATAAAAGAACGAAAATAACAAAAATTGTAGATGAGTGATGAATGCATATTTCTGGTTCATAAAGATGTTTAGGAGGGAAGACGATGTAAAGAGAGTACGGTGATGGTGTAAAGAGGGCGTAAAGTCAGAGCAAGTTTAAAGACAGGGTGGGTGTAAAGACAGGGCGGGTGTAAAGACAGAGCAGATGTAAAGACAGGGCAGGTATAAAGAGAGAGTGGGTGTAAAGACAGGGCAGGTGTAAAGACAGAGTGTGTGTAAAGATAAGTCGGGTGTAAAGACAGGGGTGGGGTAAAGACAGAGCAGGTGTAAAGACAGGGCAAGTGTAAAGAAAGAGAATGTGTAAAGATTGAGCAGGTGTAAAGACAGAGTGGGTGTAAAGCTAGGGTGGGTGTAAAGACAGAGCAGGT
>JBBKCR010000101.1:33797319-33810322 GCA_037577295.1 Ladigesia roloffi
GATATATAGATAGATAGATAGATAGATAGATAGATAGATAGATAGATAGATAGATAGATAGATAGATAGATAGATATGTTTACAATTGTGATCAATTTTTGACTTTAACATTTAATATCTTTGTTCAGTCATTGGTATTACTGACTAATTGTGTTTGTGCTGAATATGATTATATAAAACATGGCGATAGTACTGCGCCTCTACTTTACCGTCCTTTACAGTGTTCTTAAAGGGTTAAATGAAGTCGCCGATGTGTTTCTGATTATACATCCTACATGGCTAAACATACACGTATGAATAAGCAAGCATCTGAATGTATTAACCTGTCCGCCTTAATTGCTTAGTCAATTTGAATCATAAACACCCTCTGGTTTGCTGGCTCTCTCAGTTCTATGGGTGAGAGAAGCCCACTCGTCTGACTCACAGAATCCCACTCAGTTCTCCAGCAGAGTGTGGGAAAGCGGTGAGCACTGGCGGGGGCTGGGACTGGGGAGGGATTCTGATTAGTGGCTAACTGGATTAATCCCTGAAAAGTAAACAATTCCGAAATGGCAGGGTGGCTGTCAGGTCAGTCAATATGCAGAAAAATCAGCTCCATTTTATCGGCTGCTTGTCACAGCCGCTGTATCTTGTTTCCTCTGACGCCGTCCTTCCCTGAGGCGGCCTAGCATGGCACGGACATGCTCTGAATGCTGCGATGGTCACGTGATGATCACCCCTGACCCTCTGGTCGCCTTGAACAGGGAGGAAAGGAGGCTGCCCTTGGGTGCTGCTGGACTTTGGCTGCTTCTCTGCACTCTCTGTCGATCAGAACTGGCCCCGACCTTTCAAATGACTTATTATTTAGGTTAAAGGAAATACCACGACCCCTGAAAATACCACGCACACCCATCCTCGTCACTGTTCATATTTTCCAGCAAGTGAAAAGTTCTGCTCTGTAATACCCAAGAACTACTCCTATACCATGGGAGCTCTGCGTGCAACATCTTCCATAACTGAGATAAACATATTCCGAGAAGCAATATGTGGGAGCTTTTAGTGTGAGACTTCAGCTGTTTTACCAATAAGAACCTAATTTGTCAACCAATTATAGATGCTTTGGATGGGGTGTCAGTAACTGTGAAATGAGACACTTTTTAATACCATTTTCCCCTGCAATGGAGATAAGAGAGAAGAGAGGAAGGGTGTGAAAGCTGTTACACAAAGCACACCCCAGACTGCAAAGCATCACAGACTCTCCAAGCATATGGAACTCTCAGCCACAAATAGAAAAAGGGTGCCGTAGCGTTAAGAAACTCGAATGTGCCTTAAGGAGAAGTAGCACTTCAAAATGACAGTCAGGGTTGTGCATGCATGTGTTTTTCGGTGTGTGTAAATTATAAATAAATATATAAAAATAAATATATATTGTTTACTGTGTGCATATTATAAATAAATATATAAATATAAATATATAAATATATAAAATAAATATAAATATATACCCCCCCACTCCCCCCCCCACCACCACAACACTCACTCGCGTTGTGTAGTAGATACTCCACCAAAAATGAAACCCGACCCGAGCCCGAGCACCTTGTATACAAACCCAGCCCAGCCTGACACAAAAACTGTAATTTTCAGCCCGAGCCCAATTTAAAAAAATTTTAATACAAGGGCCGTTATAATGCTTGATCACGGCCCAGCATGGGCTCGGGCCGGGTTTGGGAAGATAATTGAAACTGTAACTTTGCTTTCACACAGACGGAGTTTGCACGCTACATTATGAATTTTACTCGAATACAAATACAAATAAGAATAAATTTCCCTTTTAACAAATACAAATACAGAAACGAATCCTGCTCTGCACAACATATACAATATATATATACATGTTGAATGGGTATGTATATATGTATATATATGCAATTTCTTTATTCCTGCGATTTTATTCATGTAATTGGTCATTTCTTTGAAACTGGACACAATATAAAAGCACTTTTGGAAAAAAAAGACACCATTTTTTGCCAGGGGTTATTTAGAAAACACACACATGTGTACATCTACCTTGTATATACTCTTATTGTCTATAATGTCCACCTCACGAACACTTGCCCTCTGTAGTTTACAATTAAAAACTGTAGTCCATCTTTTTTCTGTCAGTTCATCACTGGTTCTGACCCTGCAGCGCTACCAGTGAGTAGGCGCTGTTTGAATGGTGCCTCATTCTCAGCATAGCTGGGGCACTGGTATGGCAGTCCTTGATCGGTGGTCAGTCTCTGGACACTGGACACTGTCGACTAGATACATTTGGCTGGAAATCTATTCTGTTCGGAGACGCTCCGGCAGCACTGCTGTGTGTGACTTCATTACCATGGCAGTGTCTGCGGTGCTGAATTATGGAAATTACCTGATAAAATGGACGAGTGTAGATAAGTGTATCTAATGAAATAGGTTCTGAGTGTATGAAAAGTGCATGGGGCATCATTATTACATATAGGTATCAATTACAAATAGATCAATGCCATATCATGATTAAATTATGATTAATCATCACGCAATGTTTAATTATGTAGAGAAATAAAAATGTATTTTCCATTATATGGTGTGCACTATCCAATATTGTTACAAATGGAAACACATAAACACAAACACAAACACACACACACACACAAACATCATTATTTATAGATAATTACATATTTCAAGGACATAGATATATATATTTATGCAGCATGCAAAAAAACAAAAACAAATCTGTGTATTTTAATTTATTTTGAGCACAGACACACCTTGTGTTTTTTGTTCTAAACCGATGAGGTCGCTTGGCCTCTAGCAGCAGGGTGCCCTGATGAGGCCATTTCATGCAGCAGATGTGTGTCAGTGTGGACCCGGTCCAGCTCAACAGGCAGGAAAGATGACAATTCTTGTCCCTGACATCATTTATGAGGCCATTAAACATCCATTCCACTGTGATAATGACATGTGATGTTGCAGAGGACAAGGGCCTTTTTAACATCAGCCCATGTGTGCTATTACACCTTTGGCTTCATACACACACACACAAACACACACACGCACACACACACACAAACAACCCTGAACAAAAGATAAACAGGCAATGTCAACAAGGCCTTAATGCACTGATCAGTTTAAGGTCTCTAGCGCTGTGGCTGCTGTATATATTAACTACCATTACAAGACAACGTAAAGTGGTGATAAAGGACACGACATCCACATTAAATCAATGTAGTGTCATCTGTATTTCAAAACTGTAGCTAAACTGCATGATAATCTATGTGTTTTTGGGCGAATTCTTCACAATTCTCTAACATTACATTGAAACAGGTATATTGGTATATACAGGTATATTGATGCCCATGAGCCTCAGTCCAGAGCTTCATGTCATGATAATATTTGGCACATTTCTTGTGTTACTGTAAGAGAAATGCGTCCTGCCCCCTGCAGAGAGATGCATGGTGGGATTCTTATTAGATTGGCCAGATGACAGTACATGTTTGCTCTACATGGTGTGATTGGAGACAAAAATAACAAGACCTCTTTTATTAATGTCACAAACAAATGGGCAAATAATTGTTTATTGACTTTATTTTGGGGGCTTTTTTTAGCCATTTTATAGCCAAAAATAGATTTGGTCATTTATTTTGTTTAATGAAATATACACATATAAATTCCTTCTCATTTTGCTGACATCCACAACCTCTCACAATATGAAATATCTCATATGAAGCTTTTCATCATATTTCATACCTGCATCCATTTGTGCCAGGAGAGAAGTTATGAGGTCGGAGGAATAGGAGGTAGATGCTCTGCTGTCTTCACCTTCAAAACACATTTTATGTTGCTTCTACCTTTATATTACCCAACAGTTCCAAGAAATAGACTTGTAACAAAAGCAGAGACTATCTGAATGAAATGTAAATGAGTTATTCAGTGTTTAACCCTTGAAGTCCCAGGCATGTTACATCCTAAGGCTTATTTCTCAGTAATGGCATTAAAAAAACACAAACTGGCTCTTTTATGTTATTTTAGTGAGGCCATTCAAGGGACATTTTTTTCTTAGCAGTGCCATTATGCTCATATGTCTTGCACTCGCAGTTCCCTCTTGAATTGAGAGTTTTAATTATTTTGCATATATAATGTTTTTTTTTTCTTCAAGAAAATGGTGCTGTATAATCTGAAGGATTCAGTAGATTTTGCATTATTTTTCAATTGAAGAGAATACAACCAGACAGTTGCCTAGATTTGCTCTTATTATATCTAAAGGGGGAAAATGTCAAATGCAATCAATCTATAGTATGGGTGGAGGTAGCTTAGTGGGTAGGATACATGCCACCATGAGGTCTTGGGTTCGAATCCTACCTCCAGCACCACCACTGGGTCCCTGAACTTTACCCCAAGTTGCTCCAGGGAGACTGTCCCCTGTAGTTAGGAATGGAAGTTGCTTTGGAAAAAAGGAGTCTGCTATATACCATAAATGTAAATGTCTGCTAGATGCTGTAAATGTAGTGTATATTTTGAGAAACAGTGGAATATATAATGGGGGGCAGGTGGGTAGTCGCACTGGGTCCCAATTGCACTGTTCTATAGTGGAAAGCAGGAAGAGAATCCAAAAAAATTTGACTGGTGCATTTGTGTGCAGACCTCACATACGAAAAAACACATGTGCCGGAGTTTAACATAAACATTTAGATTAATGTTACTTGCTAGTGGGTGGAGTAGCATGCCTTATGGGCTTCAATTTGTTTGAGACATAACAATAGACAATAAAGAAACATTTTAGAGTATCATTTTTTTATTAATTGAAAGGGATTTTCACATATGGAAGCCCATTATTAGTTTTAGTACGTTCATGCATAGCCCATAATGTCCTAGTTCTAGCCCTCTTGCTATCCTGAACACTGGAAGAAAACAGGAGTTCGAGCAACTGGAGGTAAGACTATTGTGTGGCTAGTGACCTGGTGACTCGGGAGTTGATGTGGGTTTGAATCCCAGGACTGCTAGTGACAGCACTGTGGTACTCTTGAGGAAGGTTCAGTCCATACACACTGCTCCCCTGGTGCCTCCCATTGGTGGCCAGTGAAATACAGATAAAGAATATGCTTGACTATTACGGGCAATCTCACTTCATGAGTGTTATTAGTTACTATTAATTGTGATTTAGTAAACACATTGACAATTAATTGATTGTTTATATTTCAAAAAGGACAACTGGTTGTTAGGGAGGTGCCCCTGTGATGAGAAGATCATGGGTTTGAATCCCAGGACTGCCCGTGGCACCACTGAGGTACCATTGAGCAATTGCGCATATATATATATAGATCCTCCTCCTCACCCCGTCCCCCTTGGCATGCCCCGATGCTGAGAAAGCTCAGCGCCCACGTCCACATCAGAGGCATCAACAAAAAGCAGCACAGCCAGTGAACACCAACAGCTCACTGTGAACTGAAAACCTCTCATTGATTCCTGAAGGTCCCTGCTATTGTAGTGATTCCACTCATGCCTGCTCTCTAGGCAAGCTGGGACCTATTCCAGAATGAAAAGAAAGGGGTGCAGTCAGTATTCAGGGTTATTCAGTTCAACTGATGTCCAGTTATGTTGAGCTTTCTGCATGTTACAGTCAGCAGCTTTTCATGCTCGTGTCACTTGATGTCAGAATCCTTTTTGTGCTCAGTTAGATTTTATGTTTTTAACAGAAACCTGGGTGGAGAACAGGCACTGCAGACCACAGTGTTTTAAATGTCTCCCTAGGTGGATACACCTAAATGCAAGCAGATTTCATTTGGTCAGTTTATATCCCATTGATTTTCTCTGAACTGTTGTAAAGCTTGACAAGAATTTTACTAGTTGTTTACAGGCCCACAAAATACTGTCTCTGATGAATTCTCTGCAATCCTGTCAATCATTTCTACAGACTTTAACTCTTTTGTTTATTATAACTGATTAGTTTAATATTCACTTTGACAGTCCTAATCCTGTGAATGTTAAAGAATGTTAAAAAATGTCGTAGATCTGTCTGATCATTTCTTTGTTTTCTTTGATGGGCTTGTTGTTCTAATCACCCAAATTAGATCTAAAGATGTCAAAAAGAGACGCATTAACGAGAACACCAGCGCTCTGTTTATGAAAGCCATGTGTCTAATAGCAAGTATAATGGCACAGTCTGTAGATGATCGTCTTCAGTTTAATCAATTTAATTTTAAAATTCTCAAGGTCTTTGATGGTATAGCACCTGTCAAGGCTAAACTGGTTTCTGATAAACAAAAAGAACCATGGAGAAATGCCTCAGCAGTAACTAATCAGAAAACTTAATATATTTGACAATGCATCAGGGGCATAATATCTATATCAACACAAAAAATTTGGATTTTGTGTCTAAAATATTTATTGTTGATGGAAACTCTTGTAGTAATGGTGCTGCAACTAAAGTCAAAGGTTATTAGCATTTCTGCAATTTGTGAATGGCTCAGAATCTTGTGGAAAGCCTTCTAAGAAGAGCAGAAGCTGTTAAAGCTGCAAAGATGCACCAACCCCATTTTAAAGTCTATGGATTTAGAAGCATTAAAGTCCCTGTTGGTGTAATGTGTAATGGCCAGGTGTCACAATACTTTTGACCATATAGTGTCGATCTGTTACAGGAATGGTTATTGAGAAAGTAGTTTCCAAATCAGTAATTACTTTAACTAAATTGAATATTTAGATGACTTTCAACACTAAGACAGCTCTCAATACAGTCATAAATGACATTTGTCAGGTAATATAACTCTCTGGGTACTGCTAGATGTCAGTGCTGCCTTTGTCACTGTCCATCATAAAATACTGCTAGACAGATTAGAAAGTTTGGTCTGGCTCTCAGGAATGGCCCTCTGAAGGTTAATGCTTTTAGAAGGCGTAGTCCCACAAGGTTCTATTCTTGGACCTCTTTGTTTAACTTATACTTGTTTCATCTTGGTCTAAAATAAAGAGCCTTCTATAGCCGTGCAGACGTTACTCGGATCTATTTAGCCCTTTGACCAAATTATTTCAGTCCTGCAAACTCATTTTGTTTATGCTTTGAAAAGGCAAATAGGTAAATGCAACAAAATTTTCTTTGATAATGTAAATATAATGTGGATATATTTCTATATGGGATGAAAGAATGAAGGATGTGACTTGGAATCTTTGACTTGGAATCTGGGAAAGACTCCAACCCATGGCATAATTACTGGTGTAATCATGGATGGAGAGTTTTCAGTGACCACATTAAAGCTACATCAGCATTATGGCACCTGTAGGGTTGATTGCTATGGTGACATCCCTCCCCAATAAGACCATTAGTGTGCTAGAGCTTTCTCAAAACGCTGCTGCTATAAGTCCTGTAAAAATCAAGAAATACATTTTTCTTCCATTTCTCAGATTCTCACACTGACATCTAATTATATATAGAAATGAAATCATAGTAATACTTACTTAGTGGCCTGGACCCTAAAAATATATCTCAAATATTTGATGAATATAAACCTTAAACAGATTGGCTGGATCTGAAAATAAACAGGGTGAAAAGGCATTTGGCCGGAAAGATGCCCAGAGTTGGAATCAGCTCCATCTGGCCCAACTGTTGTGAATCTTAGAAGTCAAAATCTTTTAAGCTTTAGAAGCTAAAACTGCCCAGTTTTCTGCAGCATCCAATCAATCAGTTGGCTCTCTCTTTATCTTTATTCAATCGATCAGTTGGCTGTCTGTTTATCTTTATCATTTTTGCCAAAATTAGTTTTTATCTGCTTCTCCTACTTTTTTCTTGATAAAACCTACAACGTAATGGAGTTACTTGAATGAATAACAGTCTCTAAATCAAATATTGTACAGTCAACCATTTCTGTAAGAGGAAGCAACAGTGTTGAATGCATTAACCCTAGTTCATGAAATACGTAATTGCCTGTAACCAAAAAATTCAACTGGAAAAGTCAACGATAAACTATGGGCTATAAACTATGAGCCAATGCTCCATGTGTTGTTTCTGTAAGGGAAGGAAACTGTGCTAAACAGATTAACCCCACATATCATGATCCAAGTGATGGGCTGTAACTTGAAAATTAAGCAATATACCATCAGCTATAGAGACACAATCGATTGCTTTGGTAGGGGAAATACATTTCTAAAATCTGTGGTTCTTTATATAAGAATTCTTGTTTTAACGTTTTCAAAATCTTTCTTTTACACAGTTATTTAGCTTATTTTACTTTTCATGCATATGTTTGTCTATAATCTGCACCGAATGACTCCTGGGCCTGATCCTGTGCTGTATAAATAAACATGCCAACGTGCTTTCTGGTACTGATGCTTATTTCCCGGTTGTCTGATCACTGGATTTGATTTAAGGTCAGCTGAAATGACTGTTGGATAACATGGATTCGCAGTGTAATTATATTTGATTGCTTTGAGTCTATTCTGTTGTGTTCATTGTTCTCTTGCTGTAAAGGAGCTCTTGCTTGTGGATGCTGCTGATCTGAGTCTATTTACAATCGAGGGCCTTACAAGAGGTGGTTTTAATGCCTTGTCCATCAAGCTAATTGTGCTCATGAGCAGCTCAGTGACACTGTGGTCATAGCAATGTCTTTAAATTTTGATGTACAGTCATGTTTACTAATTTGATGCAATTCATGTATAATTGCTTTTTGACAATGTTATTCTCCTGAATTCAATTAAAGCCACAACAACAGATAGATAACTATTGGAGAACAGTTTGGGTTCTAATGTGCTTAAACTCTTCAGAAGCACTTTACAATAAGACTACCCTCATAAATGGTTGGTAACTGATTTGCAATCAGGTTGTTAATTAGGTTGTGTACAGTTTATAAACCATTAATAAGCAGTTATAAACAGTTTATAACAGTTGTCAAGCTAATCATTTGGAAGATATTCTTGTTCGTTTTCTGAGGCAGAATGTTAAACCATCAGCTTCATCAAGTCTATGTTAGAATGATCATTAAAACACCAAATCTTGCAGAATAGTGAGCCTACATCAGTCTGTGACAACTTTTAGTAATAACTGTTTATTAATGATTTATGAATGTGTACAATTTAAAGTCATTCATTATCCATTTATAAAGGAAGTCTTGTAACGTTGAAGTAATTCTTCATGCTGCTGATTAGTAAGCAATTCAATCAAACCGAAATGTGCCCAATCCCCCATTCTAACTAGGAGGGAGCTGAAAAAAAGACAAGATTTGTTTGGAACATGCACATATTTTCTTTTCCAGCCTGGCAGTTAGAAAGAGTTGAGGCAACTGGTTACGACTAACACTGGGAAGTAAATCTTTTACAGGAGGTGATAATGTGTGGTGGAAGATAAGAAGGTGCCCTCCCCCGAATAAATAAAGATTTATAAGAAGTGCTCTGAATAAATTGGCCTTTGTCACTGTGCCGCAATTTTGCTGTCAACGTACCAATTTGGCATAAAAGCATGCGCTGCTTCTACATCAGTTTGCTAACAAGGGGTTAAAGCTCGTCACCGCTTTGTGTCTGGAATGTTTTAGTATGCAACGTGGAAGGGAGAAAAGGGAGCGAAAGTGATTGTAAAGACCGAAATTAGTTAGTAATGTTCTCAGCCTGTTACCTCCCCTCCTGCGGAACGGGACCTTTGGTGAATATTGAATGATGCTAATGTCAGTCTGCCTCCAAAAGTCATTCTTATTTTCCATCGACCAAAGCAAGAAAAACAATTCTGCCAGACCAGCAGAGCAAGCAGTAATGAAGCAAGGACGACAAATTAGAGACGAAATTAAATAAAGTAGATTACATAAAGCAGGGGTGTGGGAGCATGAAATACAGATGGAAGGTTGGCCCAGTTGTGCAGTCGAGAGAGTCACTCAGCGCTGACATGAAGAACTCCTGCTGTGGGCTTCGTCTTGCACTTCGCATTGTGCTAGATTTACACCAAAATGTCTCCATTTTTAAAGTCATAATGATCTCTTAAGGATTTTTGTAGGACCATGAGAGAACAGTGAGATATGCATAAAATTTCGTATCATTACTTTGGTTTGCCATTTTGCTTATTTTCCACAATATTTTTCATCAATATTCCTCTAATAATTGTATGATCAATGTTACAATGTTCTTTTTCTTATTTTAGTATTAAAAGACAGTTGGTTCTTATTTTCTTTTCATTGAAGTATTCATAATAGATGTAACATTGCTTTTAGGATTTGATTGCTTTCAGTCACAAGAATGTCAACCCTTAGAACTATATAGCCTGTGTAAAACAGTCTAGAACCGGTGTTTACCCTCAGAACTCAGAGTGTATCAGTAAACTCTGATCTCAGTAAATATAACCATTGTAAAACTGTCTAGAACCTATGTTTGTTCTCCTACACGCTCTCTCCTAGCTTTTTCTCTTGGCAGCTCAGCCACTCAGCCGCTCTCCGGAGCCCCTCCATCTGTGGGTTTTCCATTCCCACTTGTGGGTGGAGACTACCCTGAAAGTTCTCCTGGGTTCAAAGTCATTTAATCTTTTCTTTTGTTTCTAAAATGTAAAATATAAGAAATATGTTCATTTTTGTTCTTTATTTTCATTTGTGTGAGATGCTATGTTTAAATACCAGTGGCCGTTATTATTATTATTATTACATGTATCTAAATGACATTAACTCATTCTACATGACACAGGAACACCAAACAAAGCTCTGCATGACATCTTACATCTTGAGGATCGACACAAACTGGAGGAACTTCCATATAAGGAGTTGATTTGCTGAATGATGACCATTGAACAATTGTTGCTGTGATGGCACGGATCCTCGCTGTTCACGTTCTATGGTTTAATGAAGTCTGGTACTGATAAGCATCCAAAACTCCAGCCCAAAGGGATTGGATGGAGCTCCATCTCTCCAGAGTTCCAATGCTGGGGGACTTAATACCCCTCTAGTCTGTGCTTGGCACTGGGCATGGTGACTGTAGGCTCATGTGCAGCTGCACACAGTTTGATTGGCAATAGGTTTCTGTGGAGATAATGTAAGCTCTTTTTGTGTGTGTTTGTGTGTGTGTGTGTGTGTGTGTGTGTGTGTGTGGAATTTTATGCCTCGGTCAGCATTAAGTGCAGTTAAAGTGACTGAATACCAGTAGAAGGGATGTCTGGATACTTTTCCACATTGTACACTACCATTCAAAAGTTTGGACACACCTTCTCATTCAATGGGTTTCCTTTGCTTTTATTATTTTCTACGTTTCTATGTAGATTACTATTGAAAACAAACAAAATGATGAAGGAACACAAGGAAGTATTCAGAAAACAAATGAGAGTTAAAAAAAACTGAATCTGTTCTGTAATAAGGTGATGATGGACTGTTGTTTTCTTACTTAGTTGAGTGGTTCCTGCCATAACGTGTTGTAGAACCATAGTGTAGAACCAGGTCACTAACAGTGTACCAACATGACCGTCACAACTGATGATCCAAACACATTAAGAAGGCAAGAAGTTCCACTAATGAACTCCTGATGAAGAAACTCCTGTTAATTAAACTTCATTCCAGGTCGATTCCTCATGAACTGTGAGAAAAATGCCAATAGTGTACAAAGCTGCATCAGAGAAGTATGTGATGTTCTCAGTGTTAATCTACAATGTAGCTGATAGTAAAAACAGAGGAAATCATTGAATGAGAAGGTGTGTCCTAACTTTTGACTGGAGATGTAGGTGTTGAATGCACCAGAAAATCTACATAGTGCATCTGAAAAAAATAGAACAAAATCGAACTGTGAAGACGACAAAATGCGGAACAGGGTAGACATATGGCCTGAGCTTTACAGAACTCTCAAGTGACTGGAAGAACCGTTCATTAGATCTATAGACCTGTGTGTTCATTAGACTTCTTTGGAGGAGATGTACTGAACTCTAAAAAAAACAACACACACACACACACACGCACACACACACACATATATATATATATGAACTGAACTGTGCAAAATAGTATTTCAAATCTCTTTAGATTAACAGTTTTTCACATTCATTTTATTAAGTAAAACCAAAAAAATATACAAATACATATACATACAAATACATGAACATACTTAAACAGTGATTTTATATTCAGAATATCAGTATGTGTGTCCTTGTGGAAATCCAGTATTATAGCTGTTATAGTTTTAAAGATGTATAGTTTTATTACAGTATTATAGTTTCCATCAATCCAAACACTGTCTGGAGGAACCGAGGAGGAATCTGGAACCGAACCTGTGATCTCCTCACCAGCTCACACAGTATTTTTTTACAAAACTACTTTTTTTACAAACAATACATATCCTGATATTTTTAACTGCTTGCTTGTTTGATTTATTCTAGTTTTAACTTTGCAGGCAAAAAGGCTGAAATAACGGATTAAAAAAAACAAAATACTGTATAAACCCACTTATGGAATTTTCTTGTTTCATGAATACGGATGTAAAATGAATAATGAACAAACCTAGGGTTCAATTACTTGCAGTATCACCCTCTCACAGGCCAGCAGGCAGCGGTGTTTTCTTAAATGGAAATTGCAGAAATCTGTACGGCTGTGGCATTATGATGGGGCTGCAGGGCTTTGTCCCAGAGAAGGGGCCTGTTTGCTCGGATCTGTGGGGGGGAGTGAAGTCTCTTGAACAGTGTTATGTTAGGGCTCACTAATTACGGCAAAATCAGTCACGCCTGGCCAAGTCACACATCTGTTCAGAGCTCTGCCTCTGTCTAATGCACCACTGCTCACCAAGCACTGATCTCAAACCACTCACATCTCCTGCTCTAAATCTCTCTCCCTCTCCCCTTCTCTCTCTCTCTCTCTCTGTCTGTCTGTCTGTCTCTCTCTCTCTCTCCCTCTCTCTCTGTATCTCTCTCTCCTCTCTCTTATTGTCTCTCCCTCCCTCTCTTTCTCTCTCTCTCCATCTTCCTCTCTGTTTCTCTCTCTCTCTTCTTATCTCCCTTTGTCTCTCTTTCTCTGTCTATCTCTCTCTCCCTCTCTTTTTTTGTCTTTCTTCCTCTCCCTCTCTCTCTCCC
>JBBKCR010000101.1:33835339-33846899 GCA_037577295.1 Ladigesia roloffi
TGGATGTGCTGAAAGAGGACATGAAGTTAGTTGGTGTAAGGGTAGAGGATGCAGAAGATAGGACTAGATGGAGACAGGTGATTCGCTGTGGCGACCCCTGAAGGGAAAAGCTGAAAGAGGAAGAAGATATTTACTGTAATCAGAGTTTACTGACACACTCTGGGTTCTGAGAGTTCTGAGTGTAAACACCGGTTCTAGACCTGTTTTACACTGGTTATATTTACTAAAATCAGAATTTACTGATACACTCTGGGTTCTGAGAGTAAACACTGGTTCTAGACTGTTTTACACTGTTTATATTTACTGAAATTAGAGTTTACTGTTACACTCTGAGTTCTGAGAGTAAACACCAGTTCTACACTGGTTATATTTACTGAAATCAGAGTTTACTGATACACTGAGCTATTAAGGCTAATGTAAGAAGATTTTGTTCAATTTACAATAGTCCATGCTCTTAGATAATAGCTAGGAGTTTCCTCAGGAATGAAACATTTAAAGAATCTGCAACATATGATTCAATGCAGAAAAAAGACTTACACTAAGATTATCTTTTATGTTAAGAAAAGGTGTTCATGTGCTTGATGTCTTCAGGGGAGGAATGGTGGTGGGTTTTGTAGAGTGTGCTAAGACATGTTGATTCTCTATGAAATTCTTTACAGCATTTTATTAAACATTTCAAGTAGTCTATAATTAGCATATTACGTTATTCCTTATTACAATCAACAGCCCACTATTTACAGCACAACACAAGCGGCACCTTCCTCCCTCTCACGCACTTCCATAGCGGGGGGGTGGGTGTGAGGTGACATTTCTGTCCCTTGTGTATTTTTCCCTTCTTTGTATCATCATGCGCTTTTACCAACGTGTGAAGAGAACGGCATGGAGTGTGTAACTGCTAAAACGCTCCCAAAAGTACAGATCATCATTGGACTGTCCACCACACCCAAAAGGTCAAACGTGTTACTTCACATTTTGCCTTTTTCTTTCCTTTTCTGTTAATGAAATGTGTCATCTTACGCGTCAGTGAAGGCATAATTTCAACAGCACTGAAACTGCAACATCCTCCAGTCAGTGACGTGGCCTCAGTGGTTATTACCGCAGGTTGACATCTGTGCACACTGTGCAAATTCAATTAAATCCACCCATCAGGAGGATCATCATGCATCATTTTCCTTTCTGTAATTACTTCCCCTTAAGATTTTTACACCCCACATGTTTGTTTCTCTAATGCAGGACACCTTGGACATAATTTCTTGCCCAAACCTTTCACCATAGTTTGATGTGTTACAGACAGGCCTGTTTGGAAATGACTTTTAATCCACTTGTATGTGTGTACGCATGTAAACACTGATAATGCAATGGATATAAGAACAAGCATATCAAATTTAATCTGTCAGAGGAGCGGTTCTCTCGTACGATCTGGAATGGGTACACAAAACGTACCAAAAGTATTAGAGGAGCAGCTTTTTAAAGCTAATAACACAAAACACACTGCAGTCCTTTCAATGTGCTTTGCTATAGGTTTAAGATAAGCCTCAGCAGGACTGGAGTAAGACACCGGCGCCTTTCAAAAACATCTTTAAGGCTTTCGCAATCCCATTACAGGAGACAATGAAAGGATTACTTGTATCCCATCATTTTAAGTCAATATACATGAAACTTCCCCATGCTGAGCATACCCACAGAGCTGCCAAACGCAACATGCCACCATCATTATTAAAATGTTGCATAAACTTTTATATTAGTTTAATAAATCCTAACTGCAGCTTTATTGAAATGATAACCTTGGGATTTGGTGACATTTATACTTGTTTGGGCCTCTAGTGATTCAGACGCAAATACTGGAGTTAATTTGGGTTTCAGGAGCGAAGATATAGCGAACAGAATGCCTCCAGTAAGTGTGTTCTGTAGATACAGTATTTTCTTAAATTAACCCACTGAGGTCAGCTCTGACTGTGTCTGATAGATTCGCTAAAAGCCCTCCTCTCTCCTCACAGCAAACGGATGCTTAAAAGAGTAGCCAGAGCCAAGATTGGGTTCGTTCCCCTCCTCTCACTCTGTGACGCCCAGAGCGCATTATGCTCGTATCCAAAGTGACCTTTTGATGGAGATTAACATGGCATACCTCCTCAGCTAATTCAGTTAGTCATTCTGACATGCCATTGATCATCAGGGAGAACAGAGCTATTGAGACGTTGCCACGGCAGCAATGCAGATGGCAAACATCATAGAGCACGATTTCTGTGATGAGAACGAGAAAGAATGGGAGAGATAAAAGGGGGAAATAGAGAGGGAGAGAAAGAGAGAGAAAGAGATGAAAACTGCAATAGGTGCCTAACAGAGAGTGCTCTCAAAATGGCTGCTCTCAAAATGTTTAGTATGGTGCTAAATTAAGCACCCCAAATTTCTTCATATTTAGAACACACATTGACCTTAGTATGATTTATTCAAGCAGAACAAATAGCAACGGAAGTCCTGAACCAGGGAAGAACCAGGAGCAGGTGGTTCCTGATGATTAGGCAGTGATCAGTATACTGGTGGTACTGAAGTCCTTTATCTAGGATCCTTGTATATTTAGGCACTTTGCAGCAGGTGGTCTTCCAGACCTAGTCCCATTAGTTTGGTGAACAATCAATGAGGGGCTATTGTATTGAAAGCTGTAGTCAATGAACAGCAATCTCAAATAGTTCCTGTGTTTCTTGTCTACATAGTTGAAGGATATGAAGTGGGTCTGTAAAGCTGGAGCTGGAAGATATGATGTGCCGAGTCTCTCAAAAACCTTTGTAAAAACCGACATGGGTGTAACTGGTTCGTAATCATTCAAGCATGAGGGTTTGCTGTTCTTCAGAACTGGGACAATGGTGGATCTCTTGCGGCTTTCCACACATTTACCCGCTGTACCACCATGTGCATGATGCACTCCCTAATTTTCATACAACACAATTAGTGGTTCAATTTCCTAGCATGCTTGCTGATGTCATTGTTCCCACAGCAACATTGAAGGCATTCCCAGCCCACACCACCACTTACAACTCTAGACTCAATTCTGGCAACATGAGCGCTT
The DNA here is from genome assembly GCA_037577295.1 of Ladigesia roloffi. Classification (NCBI taxonomy): domain Eukaryota; kingdom Metazoa; phylum Chordata; class Actinopteri; order Characiformes; family Alestidae; genus Ladigesia; species Ladigesia roloffi. Next base: position 33,838,404 of record JBBKCR010000101.1, read on the forward strand.
ACGGTTTCCGGCTCACTGTGCACCATCGGCTGGCTACATCCTTTGTTAGCCACATGGCTAGCATACCTCCATCTTCAAATTGGGTGAAGAACATTGGCAAAATCAAAGTCTGCATGTGCGGATTTAATGTTCTTGCTATTAAAGTCCATAATGGTGCGAAGTCCGTTCCACATTTGGCATGTTGCTCAGTTGGAAGTTTTTACTTGCTTCTGATAACAGCACCTGGCTTCCTTCACCATGTGCCAGACACAGTATGATACCACTTTGTAAGTACTCATGTCGCCAGAGTTGAGTCCAGAGTTGTAAATGGTGGTGTTGGCATTCATTACCTTCTGGATCCTTCTGTCAACCCATGGTTTCTGGTTGGGAAAAGCCTTCACTCTTGCTGTAGGAACAATTTCCTCAGCAAGCATGCTAACAAAGTCAACCACTAATTCTGGAAACTCATTAATGTCATCTGTGTGTGACCATAACTTTTTCCAATCTAAATAACCGAGAGCATCTTGTAGCTTGGCTTCTGTTTCGGTAATCCAGCGTTTTGCTTCCCTTGTGACCAGAGCTCCATGACAAATTTTTTTTTAATATTCTACCATGAGAATAATGGCGGAGTGGCTACCTTGTAGCCTTGCTTGTATGGCATGTAGCAGTGGTCCAATGTGTTTGTGCATCAAGCACTTTGTGTAGTTCAGACAGCGGTACTCCTGTGTCCGCTTCAAGTGGAATGGTTACCACCAAGGTAACAACAGATTTGAAATCCAAGGTCAGATAAAGTTGAAGGCTTTTGATGGTTTGATATTCCAAATGAGAACAGTGGGAGGGAGATAAAACTGAGACGCACTTTGCCCTGAACCACTTGAGGAAGTATAGTCCCCCGCCTTTGGTTTTGTTCATTTCCACTGTCCTGTCCATGCGAAACATGGAGACAAATCATACAGATTCACCACTTGGTCCAGATCGTGGGAGGTCAGTCATGTCTTATTGAAACACAAGACTGCTCCTGGATATTAGCTAACAGAATACTGGGCAATGGAATATGAGGTGCTCCTTTCTTACAGTGTTTCTTTGCTGTTGTGGGGCTGCTGGGTCACATCCTTTGTTGTCTGGGTTCTGGAGAATCTCTGCTGGCCACATCAGGTCAGATTTGAATGATTCAAAATTGCATATGAAATTATGTTTCTGATGTCCCAGACTGTTCTCCTGTCACAAAACACCATTGTTGTTTTGGCTTGATGCAATAAAATAGTAATAAATAAAATATTTAAAAGAACATAGCCTACGTGGGGCGATTGGGAAGGTGCTTGGTCATATATAGTATATATTAGTGACGCTCTGATCAGGATTTTTGCCACCACTACCAAGTACAGTTTTTTTGTCTAGGTAATTGGCCGATACTAGACTTGGGCGGTAATACGGTAAAATGGTTTACCGCGGGATCTAAAAATAACAACGGTATCAGTTTCAATACCGTTATACCGACGTAAAAACAATACACTCTGTCCGTTGGCAAGCCGAATGACTGTCCGACCCACGAATGGCATGAGAAGCCTGCATTAACTCTGTGAGGTATTGACCAATCGGCAATGGTTAGGGGCGGGATTTGGATTTTAAAACATGGCGGCGCCCATGTGTGCAGGGCTGGACTGGAAGCCTGCACCAAGATGGATTCGGGGGATACCATGGTGAGCTGGACTGTTCTCCCCCAGTAAAGGAGCGGGCCGTGGAGGCTGGAGCTGCATGAATGGACCATGTGTTCTCATGCTCGGAGGCTGGAACACAGAAGCTGACGACTGCAAGGCAGCACTAGTGTGCAGGGCTGAATTAGAAACTCTCACCAAGTTGGAGCCGGGGGATGCCGTGGTGAGCTGATCTGCTCTCCCTCAGTAAGGAACTTTAAAGGGACTTTCAGTGTGGAGCCGCACGAGTGGACTGTGTGTTTGCATGCTCGAAGGCTGGAAACACTAAAGCTGTCGATCGCAAGAGTTGTGGAGCCCGGAGTGAGGCAGCTGTACTCCCAGAGTTTTGTTTTAGCTGTAATAAGCAGTAAGGCAGCGGGTCGTGGAGGCGGAACGGACACGTGAGAAGCAGACGAGGAGTTTGGCGAACCGTGCCAGTCGCAGGTTGATCATGAATCTCCAGGTCCAGCAAGCATTTCTGTTTTTTAACTGGAGACTCTTGACCGGTTTTATGCAATTTGGGGGATTTATTGGGATTTTGTTTTTAGTGTTTTTTTCTATTTTGTCTAATTTGCATTAATAAATTTTTTTAAAAACTTCCTGCTTCTTCCAAAACGAACCAACCAGGCGTTCAAATTTGGTTTGTTTTTGGGTCCCAGTGCCCTTGTAGTCCACTGGGTGGCATAGTCGGGTCTACATTTACATGTGTTTGCGTGAGAGTTCTCTCACGGTGTCGGTCTGCCTGCGCAAGAGAGTTCTCTCGTGGTGTGCATGTGTGTGTGTGCGTGCATGAGAGAGTTCTTATGTGGTGTGGGTGTGCATGCGCGAGAGACTTTTCTCGTGGTGTGGGTCCGCGAGAGAGTTTTCTCGTGGTGTGGGTCTGCATGCAGAAGAGAGTTTCCTCGTCTGTGTGTGCAAGAAAGTTTTCTCGTGGTGTGTGTGCATGCGCGAGAGTTCTATCGTGTTGCGTCTGTGTGTGCGTGCACGAGAGAGTTCACACGTGGTGTGTGTCTTTGTGTGCATGTTGTGTGCGTGCGCGAGAGACTCTCGTGTTGTGTGTGTATGTGAGTTTATCCATACTGCTGTCTTTTATAATTAGGTGATAAAGTAGGCTACCAGGTTTGGTACCCTTCCCTAGTCCTCCCGCATTGACGTCATCAATTGTGATCGGTTCCTAAGATCAGGGAGTTTAACGAGTCCCGATTGAGTCATAAAGTCTGATTATCGGCCGATGCCGATCGTCTGCTGATCGATCGGAGCATCACTAGTATATATATTCAAAAGTATTTTTTTGTCTCCTTCTAAGATATTTTGAGCATCATCCCATTCTCAGCTCTCCATGTTGTAGTATCGTGCTGAACGTCACTGGCTAATTTAGCCCTTGCTGTTGGCATGTTAACTTTGTCGCTGCAGTCGAGGTCTGTGCCAAGCGAAAACCTGGCACTCTGCTGCACTCTGCTACAGAGAAGCGAAACCGTGCATATGAAGCAAGTCGGCAGCCGGTGGAAAAAAAGAGCCTTTATCTTCTCTCCCTTCCTCCGTCTCGCTCTTTCTTTCCTTCTTTCTTTCTTCCTTTCTAGCCCTGTCAGCTCTATTAGGTCTGAGTGAAAGTGCGTGGAGAGGGAAATGCACGTTTATCTTTACAAATTGCGCTCTTTGCATTAAGCATTTCATCTTCTGATGAATTATCTCCAAAGCCAATAGCTGCCTGTGCTAATTTTCTGGCACGGCAATTTGCACGGGTAGCAATGCTAGCCCAATTAAGTTCCTTTCAGCCCCTCACAGCCGGCCACGATTGCAGCGCATAAGTAACAGGAAAATGGGAATCAAAAGGAAAAATAAAGACTAAGATTGACTCGTCTGGCCCAGGCTCCTTGATGAGGAACCAGAACTGGCGATGGCAGCAAACCATTTGATTATTCAGTTTGAATATACTGCATAGACATTTTCATTGCCATTTTCAACTCGGGCGTTTGAGTTCAGATTCGCTGCTGCTTGTGCTCCCTATGGTTTGTTCTTGTTTTGTCCAGCGATTTTTCTTTTCTTTCTTTTTTTTTCTTTTTACCAACCAGACTAATGAGGTGGGACAGATAAAGAGCTATGCTTTAAGAACCCAGAGCGATGCTGGGCGAAAGGAGCGAAGGAAGTGTGAAAAGAGAGAGGGAGGGAGTCATGCGGTGTCACAGGGGAAAAAATGAGGCGAGAAAAACAACCCTTCCATCCTGCTGCTGCTGCGGCTGAGGTCGGGGTTGTAGCATGCCGTTAGGTAATTGGTGTGTTGGTGTGCTTGGGTGTCACTCCTGACGCTGCGTTCCTGAGACAGCACAACGCAGAACCCTGTGCTGGCGGGGCCAGACAGGCCAGCAGGGCACAGAAGGCTCCAGCCCAGCACACAAGCAGGGGCCACACGTAACTTCCTCAGGGGCCTCGCTGCCGTTTGAAGCTGAGAGAAAGTAGCAGCAGTTCAGATGGAGGGAAGAGGGAGGAGGTGTGTATTATCTCTGCACGCTGCACTATTTGGGGCAAGTGAGAATGCTGACATTTCTGTATGAACCTCATTCTGACTAGAAGCAATCCAAACGACGGGTCGTGCCCACTGAGCTCGTTTGCTGAACATGTTTGTGAGATATTGTGTGTGTGGGCGTTTCTAGATTCATACGTTTTTCTGGTCTGGGTTAACATTTAAAGGTTTTATTCATTTTTTTCCATTCTTGTACACCCACTTATGTCTGAGGGGGTTGTGAATGTGCGTTTATTTTTCATACACCGTGAAGTGTGCTGACCGATGAACATAGCATTAAAACCATCTGCCAATAGAGACAAAACACCTCAGGGCTTGGACTCCACAAGACCTCTGAATGTTTACTGTGGTATCTTCCATCAAGATGTTCGCAGTATATCCTTTAAGACCTCTAAACTCTACTGGTTAAGTAAGTACCACAAACCAAAGTAAAAAACAAACCTGAAGCTGAAGAAACCCTAAATGTTAACGGAAAAACCCGCAAACCTGCGTGACTGTGGGAGAGACACAGAGAGAGAGAGCGCTGGTCTCTTCTCTTCAGTGTTCTGTATGTGAGTGAACAGAGCGGGACACAGCAACACAATACATCTGTATGCGTGTAGGGGGAGGGGCGCTGTGACTAGACTATCGCAGGACACAGTCAGCTACCCAATGAGAATTTGTATAAAATCCAAGCACAGATATTGACTCGTATTACTCATATGATACTCGTAAGATTTATCCGTACCGGATACTCGTTTCAGCCGAGTATCCGTCTCAACTCTACTGAATACATGTTGCTGTGAGGCAGGACACGTCAGGGTGGTAGTGGCCTAGTGGGTAAGACATCTGACTGTGAACCTGATGACCACAAAATGATGACCACAAAGATGACTCCCCCACCCACACACACACACACACACACAAACACACTTACTACCACTGTGTCCTTGAGCAAGACACTTAGCCCTCAGTGTCTCCAGGGGGAGTGGCCCTGTAACTAATGTAATGTGCTCTGGATAAAAGCATCAGACAAATACCCTTTACCTTTACATCATCCTGCTGAAAGAGATCACAGTTAATTAGTTAATACTGTTATCATGAAGGGCTGAACTTGATCTGCACTAATGTTTAGGTGGGTGGTACAAGTCAAAGTAACATCCACATAAATGCAGGATGCGAGAACATTGCCCACAGGATCACACTGGCTCTGCATTACACACACACACACACACACACACACACACACACACACACACATACACACACACACATATATGATGAGAAACTAGACCAACAACGGACCTCCAAAATGATAACCCACTGAAAACCCACTTAAGTTTGAAAATATGGTAAAGTAACAGGTCCTTACATAATTATTCTCTGAAATTTGTTGATGTTTGTATGTGAATATATTGTAAATTAAAAAAATAAACAATGATAAACAAGACAAAAATAAAGGAGGTTTTCTTCACACTGCAATGTATCCAACACCTAAAGTGTGTAGCCATCACTGCATGTCCTGATGAGGTATAAATACAAGTGTGTGTGTGTGTGTGTGATATAGTTCGTGTATACATGAGAGATTTTGCACCATATGGATCTGCACCTCCAGAGGAAGCCAAACACCTGATCTGCTGTGTGAGCACAGAGTGGCGGGGGGGTTGGTGGGGGGGTTTTACAGCCTCCTCTCTGCCCCCTGCTTTCACTTTCATCTTCCAGTTTGCACTGATATGTGTATCTCTCATTTCTCAGGATGCCTCGTTGCATTTAACCACAATTTACTCTCCAAAAGATAACAATAAATTAAATCATAGCGAAGAAAACACATTTGCTAATACGCTGGTAGCGGAGAAGGATACGTGCTCTTTGATGTGCTATTTTCATCTGCTTGAGTTCAATGTGATGGTTATAGTAATCATCCATTTTGAATAAATGCTATCATTAAAGCATAATTACTCTCTCTCCGAATTCGTGCAGATCTGCACCTTTGCTCCTGCGCTCGGTGGCTTGTAGGTTGGGGATGCTCTGGGGAAGTGATCTAACTAAATGTGATTAATGGAATGTTACCCCAGTTGGGGCGGGTGGGGGCTGAGGAGGGGCGGGGGTGCTGTGTAGGCTGTGCCCTTAAGTTATCTTCAGAGCGCAGAGGACTTTTCCAGTAACTTCGTCCTCTTGGGCCCGGTCCACGGTCCGGACACCCTCGATTGAGCCTGAAATCATTTAACTCTTCTGATCAGCACCTGTAGTCGCACTCCAGCTGTGTGTTCAGTACATTTCTGTCCATGTTTCTGTGTTTAAAGACTTTATTCAGGTTTCTGCCAGAGAAGGGCCACAGTGCCTTGGTCTTGCATCCTCAGCCAGCTTTTCTCATTAGAATCATCACTAAAGCAGCTTTAAATCAGAGAAGTCCAATTTTCCCCCTTAGCTCCGTCTTTGGAGGTCGTTGTTTGTTTGTGAAGGTAAATATCAAAATCTGAATTAAAAATTGTAATAACTCCAGACAAAATCGATTATCACATATTTGGGTCAAAAAAACACCTTACCATTTAAATTTCTTTAATGTCCACTGTAGAGGACAACAGGATGATTTCCATGTGAAAGTAGAACTGACTCTAGAAAATGAAATAAGTGATATTAACTCAAGAACACGTTCAATTTGATCAAAACAATACAATTCTGTATCACTCTTCTGCTAAAAATGCATTTTAGTTCAACAGTGAGTTATAAGTCCAAGAACATCCTCTGGATGAGGTGAGATAGTCCTGAATGTGTGTTTTCTTATTGGTTCTGCAGAGGAACATTCTACATGTTTTGCTCTTCATATATGTCTTGCCACTGCAGTCCTTATTCCCAACATGCAAACCCATCACATGCCACATCACTGAAGAACCCTGGAAGTCCTCTACAGAACAGTATAGGGCCTGATGGGGTAACTCCAGATACTGAAGGAAGATACAGGTAAACAAAATGTCCATTACAAAGGATGTAAATGAATGGGCGGGGTCTCAGGAGGCTATGACTGCACAGACACACAGAGGTACAAACGGAGTATAAAATATAATATAATGTCAAAATTAAACTCTCCAGAAAATCCTCTGCTTTAAATACATTAGACTACATACACAAAACGCTGTGGTCAGTAAAGAGAGGTGGATATAAATCCTTTAGATAAATAAATACAATTACTGCTGAAGTAGTTTACTAATGAACACAAATGGTGGTTTGGGCTTCTTCTCGATCTGCAGCCTGTTACTGCAGGCAGTGGTGAGATAAATAGTAAGACTGCTTTTGATAACGCCACTGCATAAGTAGTGACATGACTAGAGACATAAATCGTGATGCAAGTAGTGATGTTGCACATAAAAATTTAATGTATAAATATGAAATATTAACATATACAAATAAATCATAAGCAGTAGATATCTCTAAGCCTTACGTTTGTCTTTCCTTTCTCCTATTTTCCCATGTAACAGTGTCATGATACCACATAAGCGAGTCTGTTTGATATCGTTTGAGGCGAACCTGTGATGAGTTTGGCGTGTAGTTTGTGTGATACTAATTTGTGGTCACAAGTCCCCACCACTTAACTGCATTAGCACTGTATCTCCGGGGCGAAACTACAGAACCAAGCATTTGTGGCACCTGTCTTCACCAGCTACATTAGGAGTAAGGGGGGAAATTTTGCGTAAAATTGATGTTTGTAAACTATAGCTTTCATGATGTCCTTCTCGTCGTATTGGCTTCTTGTAGTCCTGCCTCTCACCGCGGTTTCGTCCTGTGGTTGAAAAAGGATGATAATAAAATGGCAGAGGCGTGGGTCCCACTCCCCCTGTGCCAGTTCTGTGGCGCTGCCTGGCTGAGTTCGGACCTAATTAAGCTTTGTGAAGTAAACACTCTGCGTCCTGGCTCCTGGTGCGGCGTGGTGCGGGTGTTTTCAGGGCCCCTGTGCTTTTGTCCCTTGGCTGAGAGCGACAGAGGGAGAGGGAGAGGCAGAGGAGGCGAGTTCGTGCTTTCATTACTTTCTCATTTGTTGATCTTCCCCACAGGCCTGTGCGAGGGCTGCCGCTGAAAGAGCTTAGGAAGCCGATTCCATGCCTAATTAAGACAGACACTTGGAGCAAGGCGCTTGTTTATTAGACGGAGATATCGGCCCGGCTGAGGTTGGCTGTGGGTCCGTGTGCAGATCGTGATCCCGCGGTCATGTGTGTGTGTGTGTGAGGGGGGGCATGAGTGTGACGTGTGCCCCGGCCTGCTGCCGCCTTTTCCGCAGACTTAACACTCTCAGAGGGGGGGGGGGGGGGGGGGGGGGGGGGGGGGGGG
>JBBKCR010000101.1:33851023-33869618 GCA_037577295.1 Ladigesia roloffi
CTATTACAGTAGAGTGGTTAGTGATTTTGTGTGTGGCATAGTGTTCTCCTAAACTTTCCAGACCTCTTTCCTCATGGAAGTTCAATATTCATTTTAGCTACAATCAGATCCCTGGTCTGGTTGGTTTTACTTCATTAGAGTAAATGAGGTGGAGCTGCTTGTGCAAAGACTGCCTGGAGCCAATGAGCAAAAATCCGAAACCAAACATAGGTTCTTCAAACCAGTTCACAAAATATCAACTCCTGTTTAGAGAAAAGGAAATCTTCATACTTTTTTACTATATATAAACTCTAAATGAAAAATCTGTGCAGGTCTGACTCCTATTAACTGGTTGTTGATGCCGCAGAGTCAAATTCTAGACTGTCCTTAAACTTTAAATGCACATGTTACTGTTTCAGCACTGAATAGCTCCTTAATTGCATTTTTTCACTCAATAATTTTATGAAAAATATTTTCAAAACGATTTGCTAAGAAAAAATGTATATATATACATATATATATATGTATATATATATATATACATATCTATATATATATCTTTATCCTTTAAGTCCTGAAATTTGTTCAGCATTCCTAAAACACTCGACTGGATCGAGACTTGGGGATTTCGGAGACCACATCCACATGCTCAAATCATCCTCTATCAGGTTCCTCAAACCATTCCTGAACATGGTTGTGGTGTGACTCTGCTTAAAGAGGCTCTTGTCCTAGGCTATGAAGGTCAGGAACAGGGAACGCCATCACAACCTGGCCCTTGCCAAACCTGCTCAGGTCATTTGTTTTGCTGAATAACTGATTTCCCTCATAAGTATTCATGTACTTTTGGTACAGATCAGTAAAAAGGAAAGTATATGTGGTAGTAAATGTTATCTCAACATTAATTAGTTTGAATAATATCCTATTGCATTGTATATGTATTGTTTTGTAACTTGTACTTTGCATTGTGTACTGCGCTACATTCAGCTGGACTGTCTTATGTCTTATAAACTGCTGTATTTTACTGCATTATTCTGCAGTGCACTGGGATGTTTCCACACATCTTTCTTCCGGTTGATATCACTGCATCTACTTTAGTGTATTGTTCCTGCCTTTCCCACATTGTTCTATTCTGCCTGCTGTTTCAACCATTTTGTGGCACGTTAATTATTTATCTGTTCTAGTGATGTACTTCCTGCGATAGGTGTATCTCCCTTTATTTTTGCTATAGGTGTGAGCTCATACAGTTTGATCATTAATGAATATTCATGGCATTTGATATTATGATAATTAATGCTGATTTGAACCTTGTAGTGTCTGGAAAGCACACGATGGCTCCGCGGAACATGTTTCATGAATTAGAACTTAGGCTATTAGCAGTTATCTGTGTTAAGTGTTGTGTAAATGCATTATTTAGAGACTATAATGCATCGCTGCCCAGCCCTGCCCTTAGAGATCGGCTGTCCTGAGGAGTTCTGTTCCAGACATAAAGGAACTGACTTTCTCCAGCCCACCAAGGGCGTCTGTAACATCTACAGCCCTGTTTAAAAAACTAAATTATTCAGTTTCGTTGCACTCCAAGAACAGACCAGGGACTCTCTCAGCAATAACGGTTCTATGTACTACCTAAATTACCTGGATTCTTTGACTTGAAACAACTCTAGAACACTTTTTGTGCTATATAGAAACTTTATAAAAGTTTCTTTAAAGAATCACATTCACCAGATACACTAAATGGACAAAAGTATAGAGACACACCTGTTTTCACGCATTTGGGTTGTTTATTTCCAATGAAAGAAAATCATTATGCTTCAGAAGACCACAAGATTTTGGACAACACCATGCTTCCAACTTTGTGGACCCAGTTTGGGGAAGAACCTTTTCTTTTCCAGCAGGACGGTGTCCCAATGCACAAAGCAGCTCCATAAAGAGTTGCTGGAAGAGTTCAGCGTGGAAGAACTTGACTGGTCCACACAGAGTCCTGACCTCAACCCCATCCAGGTCCTTTGGGATGAACTGGAGCGAAGATTGTGATCCAGACCTTCTAGTCCAACATCAGTATCTGACCTCATAAATGCTCTACAGTATGAATGAGCACAAATACCAACAGAAACTACAGAATCTTGTGGAAAGACTTCCAAGAAAAGTGGAAGCTGTTATTGCTGCAGAAAGGTATCAGCTCTATGGATTTGAATGCAAGGTCAGTAAAGTCCCTGTTGTTGTAGTAGTCAGTCATCCCAATACTTTTGTCCATATCATGTATGCATTAATCAAAGAGATCCATGAATAAAGGTTATTTTTTCACATTCAGATTCAAAATGTTGTCTTTGCTGTACAAGCTAGCATGGCCTTTATCTAAAGAACCCTTAAAGCAACATTTCAAAAGGAAGCAATATATAACAATACCACCAGTAAGATATGTTGCTCATTTTAGAACAGTATTTTTTCACTAATAGATATCTATTTTAACCCTTAGGTCGTGCAGCTCTGTATAAATGCTATTTACTTGTTAATTCATATGTGAGAGGACCATATTGGTCAACTTTTAGGAAATTCTTCACATTGACCCCTATAGGAAACATCATTTTGTTCTAACATGCTGCATTTCTGTATTCTCATCTGTATCATTTCTGTTTGAATTCCATTTGGAGAGAAGTTAATTGAGAACTTACTTATCTCCGGGCCCAAAATCCTTAAGCTTAGTGCGAAGACATTTTTGTAGCTAGTCATTTCAAAGGTAGGCAATTATTTTGAAATCAATATAACCTTTCCAACAGGTCACACATCATTAACCTGTTTGTTGGCTACATTTTGTCAAAGAAATGCGCACTATTGAGTGTGTTAAAAGACATTATCTCCACACGCAAGGTTTGCCCATTAGGTCCATGCATCAATTTATTGAATTAGGTAAAATATTCAATTCTTATTCTTAGAAATGCGCCCACTTGTGTTCGTCCTCCATCCTTTGGCGTTTCCTCCTGGATCAGGTCTTTTGTTCTAATGTGAAGAGAATTTTCAACTAAGACTGACAGCTGAGTCTGTCCAGAGGGGATTACTGTTACTTGACAGAGTAGATTTAGCATTTAAATAGTAATTAATGCCTTGAGGTGAAAAGGCGCCAACTATTATCAGGTTCTGTCTTACATAAACGAACCTCTCCCGACAGAACTGCCAGTGAGAAAACGTCACTGAGGTAGAATGTTTGAGCATATTATTATTCAGTTTGCTTTAAACATGGCATTGACTAAAAGGTCTCGTTCATGACATTAATCACACAGCAGTGTATCTCACTGAACTGGTAACGTGTTAAAGCCCCTCCAGACCACTTCACACAGCTGAGGCAGGCTCACGCTGAACCACTAGGATCACTGATGGCTCAGGAGGAATTAGATGCTTTTCATGTGTAGCTGCTAATCTGTGGAATAACATTCCAGAGAGCATGAGGAATGCAAACATGTTTTAAAATCTAGTTAAAAAAATAAAAAGGGTTTGCACGTGTATGGTTTTTTTTTTTTTTAAATGGTATATTTTTATTAGAAAGTAAAGTTTGTCCTTGGTCATGTACTGGAATGTACGTCAGAATTCTAAGGACTGAGATGTCTTAGACAGAAAATACCAGAAAGAGAAAGCTAGATAGTTAGCGAGGAATTGTAATTGCTTACATAAATAACAGCACATTCAGTAAAATGATCATATATATATAAATATATATATACATCAAATAATTGACAGGATCCAAAGGGTCATTTTACTGAATGTGCCATCTTTTTTTGTCTTGTTTTTTTCCCCTTTTTGCAGTCACTGAAATGAAAGGTGCTAAACAAATAAAGATGTTTATTATTACATTATTATTGCATTTTTATTACATTATTATTATTAGATGTCACTACAGGATATCACTATACTAGTTAGTTGCAACTGCAGTAAATGAATAGTCCCATTTCTAAATGAACTTTTATATAACCATATTACAGTAATTAATTAGGGAAGAGGTTCATGTGTACATGAAAATACCGGTAAAGTTAAAATGTACATAATTTGGTTTTTTATTCAAAGCGACATTTTAATGTTTGTGCATCACAGATGTAAGTGAGTGCAGCGTTATGGTTCTTGCCTTTAGGACTATTGTTGGTGAAGTGTTCTGTGTCCAGGGTTGAAATAAAATCCCACTTTCCTACTGGGAAGGCAGTGATGATATCCACGACACTAACCAACCAATTTACTCACATGAGGCTTAATTCAATAACCTGGATATTACTGGGAGGGTTAATGTGTGATACACAATACAACACACATGATACACAATTTATTTGTGATACACAATTCACGACTGATACACAATCCAAGAAAAACAATGACATCTAGACGAAAGGCAGCAACAATTTTTTTTACAGTTGAGATTTGTAGTTTTATTTTTCCTAGTAAACGCAGCATAGGAGTGTATTCTGTGTACAATTCTAGACAGCAACCATTTAAACTGTGTACATGCATGGCTGCTTCTGTGCAGGAGTCACAGCATGCCCAGCAAAGAGAAAGTAAATGTTTGTGAGAGAAAATCAGAAATGAAGGTGCGACTCTCTTTTTGAGAACATCAGATTCTATTTATACTGGGATTTTCCCAGTTTATGTGAGTGTGAGCACCCCTGTAAAAATCCCAAAACTGATCATTAGTGGGAAAAGCTTCCTGACGTCGCCCCGGTGTGAAAGAGGCTGCATTTGTTTGTTTGTAATTTCCCTGTTTTAACCTCACATTATTTTCAGCTCTAAAGTACTGTCAGTCACACCTCCTTTTTGGAGCAATAACTTTCTCCCCTTGGGGTTCAATTTATTAGTCATGGCTGTAAAATTTCAGGGTGTGTGTGTGGAAGGGTGGGCGTTAGGTTGGGAGTGAAAGCTTTGGGGGAAGGGAGTGAGCACTTCTTTGGGTGCTTGAGTGTAATTTACTAGGACAAAGATGGAGAAGCCATTAAATCTCATTGCTTGAGCTTCCTCACACAGAGCGGAGAAATATGGAGGCGCTGACATGCTCAAGAGTGCATATACCACAGGGCACCTGATTTAACATTTATCACTTCTTGAACAACAGTGACAAGGCCAGCAGAAATCAATTACATGTCCACTCAAGATGGAGATGAGCGTGGGTTCGGTGAGTGGAGGACCTTTTAGCATAATCACGCCGATCTGCCTGCCATCCGCCGCTCTCGGGGCAATGAATCAGAGCACCTGCATGCATATGTGCTCGCATGCAAGTGTGAACAGGTTTCAATGGCTATTTTCATCACCCATTCCGTTCTCAGGCTCCGCCGCTCTGTGGATGCTCGCGGTTTCATTATGTTTGTAAACCGTTGTGTGTGCGATAGTGTGCTCTTTCCTCAGATGCCATGTAATAATCTCATGTGTCAAAGCGCTTTTCTCTCCTATGCAAGGCGAGACTTCATGGCTTTGAGCTTGCTCTGCTTTCCAAACGTCTCTCTAAAGATTTTCTAATTTCATGAAATGATTTTTCGATTACAGGAATAGAAAAACAATGCAAATTGTTTCATTGCGACTATTTTGAGGTTGACGGATGTTGTGCTAACTAGCTGAATATGATTCATATTCCCTAATTGAAATTAGGCAGGTTTAATATCACATTAATTGGCAGTCGGTAATCAAGTACAAATGATCAATTACTTCTAAGTACTGGAAATACTTGACTGACTGCAGCAAACGTTTATCTCCCTACTTTTCCATGTAATTAGAAAACAAAGGTACTTCTACAGTAATCATGCAAACTTATTGACAATGTAGTAAATAGCAACTTATTGATTGGATTTTAAATTCTAAGTAGAGCCGGTGGTTGAGTTTTCCTTCAGACTTTACAGATGGAACAGATTTGCAGCACCGAGGCAATGGGTTTGCATGAAACTTTCTGAAATGTAGTGTATATTTCCCTCTAAACCCTTTACAAATCTGTACCATATGTAAAGTGTGAGAGAAAACTCAATCATCATCTCAACTTAGAAATCAATATCCCATCAAAAAAGTAATTATTTAATAAACTGCATTTGTTTGATTGTCAATGAGTCAATGGATGCTTTATTAAATATCTGCACCTCTGCTACAAAAAATGATACTAAAAAGTCTGAGTAATTAATAAAAAAGACCAAGTTGTTGCAGTACAGCCTCTTTTGGTGAGGTTGGAAGTCTTAGAATTGTTTTAATTTCAGAAATTTCATACTCAAAAGATTTCGCATTAAGTTTCAGTGTTGAAAGTTTCCTTGCTATTCATATTCACAATCCAAATCACATGGCCAGCTGATGAGGCATGCAAATTACACAGAACAGACTTGAATAACATATGTTGATTTATTTTTAACACATCTCATGTAATTACCATCATTCTTTGAGAGACAGATTAGTCAATTAATCCAGTCCCCGTGTAATTGTAATTGATTGTATGTAAAATGTGTTTGCGTATCTGTACCACCTCACACTCAACACTTTTCCATAGTAACACACTGGCTGGATTTCACGAAATAAACCAAACCCACTCTTATAAAAGCAGCAGACTGACATAATTGACATTTTCCACTCATACATACCATAAATACCGTTTGACATTCAATTTGTTGTTTGAAAAAAATCTGAGCTGTTTCCTTTCCCAGGGGGCTTATAATGTAATTTTAGCAGCATTTTAGCTTTTTCATCCTCGAAATAGTTGTTATGACTGAGCCATATGGTAGCAAGATAGGTCAAACGGTAGCTAACATTTAAATAAGCGTCATTATCGGCGGGACCTGTTGATGCGAAAGTGTTTTGTTGCAAATGCCATGAGTGCAGAGCGAATGGAAAGAGGAAGATCATCCCAACTCAAACAAACTGAACGCGAGAAGTGTAGCTATTATCAACAGTGACAGACTCTGCAAGCAAAAGTCCATACTTGTTTAATCCTACGCGGAGCTCCTTAAGCGATATTCCCCCGTTTGCCGCACTAAAAATAAAACCCACTCAATACGCACCCCAATCTTTAGCGATAAATCCGCCTAATCCTTCTCATGTGGTTTCTCCGAACGTGGAGGAAGGCTCTCAGTATCTCCGGAACTATTACACTCTTGTTTTTTTTTGGCCCCTATGCAGCCTGGTGATAGTGAGTGGAGTAGAGTAACTCCAGATGGCTCTGCTTGTTCAAAGCCCAGCGCACCGTGACAAACACCTTCCCCAGCTGCTGTGCTCACGCAGGACTGCTGCAGGAAGTCAGGCTGCCTCAGGAAAGCCACCCCTGATCCCACTCTTACACCCTCATACTCCTCACTCTCCATCACACCAAAATAAAAAAAGACCCTAAATGGCTTTTGGCTTGAGCACACAGTGCAGTACTAACAGTACCAAAACAATAAAGATCTATAATGGGTATTACTGAACTGTAAGGTCTACAGATCTCATTCATTAAAGTGCGTCACGTCGTCAACTGAAAGGTTCTTTAGGAAAAAAAACAGGTTTCTTCTCAAGCAACATTCCAAAGATGTCTATTTAAAACACTTTACTTTCAGTGAATATTTTTACACACAGATCCTGGTACTGTGGCCCTGATCAAATAACATATACAATAGCATATACCACTGCAATTTATATTTAAATCAGAAACTCTATGAGTATAAGAACAATTCCAATTACAGTGTCATATGTAATGTTATGATTATTTATCTCATGCAGAATCTACTTGCATTTTCTTGTGAAGTGTTAAAGCCTTAGAATGTGTTTTCAGCAAGTGCAGTCATACAGTGCAGTCAAAGATACAGTGCAAGTTTCCATACATTTTGCCATCCTCTACATGTCCATGTCTGATATTGAAAAGATACACATTACAAAAAACTGAGAAAAAAACGACACTCAAATAAGCATAAACAGCCATTTAAATTTCTCAAAGTTCTGGTGTTTCCTATTATTAAAGTAGAAAGTGGGAGGTAATTGGGGACCACTTTATCAAGAGTGTGTCTTTTTCCACTTTTAAACATGCTGTCATGATATCCTGTCATGACTCCTTAACCCTCTTCTTCCATTGCAATACAGTGGGTGGCTGTGGCCTCAGTCAAGAGATTGTAATCATCTTTTTAGAAATGACCACCCTTATTGGACAGGGTTCCTAAACCCTTTAAGCGCATGTTTTAAAAAAGAATACTGGATTATTACATCAATATTTCAAAAGCTTGTTGCTTAAAGGGGTTATAGATAAATTAGAAAAATGTTGGGTATGACCTGACTTTTATGTGGGGAATAAATATTCTCATATAATTTGCAGATTATGATGTCATGAAGTGGCAGACATCTTACATTTCATTATTTTCAGGAAATCAGCTGAACTGATGTTTGGAAGCTATTTTCTTTCTTTTTATCTTTTTGTCTTTTTATCCTCATTCATAATGATCAGGAAAGAGGACAATGAAATGTCAGAAGAAAGTAGTAAAATATGGCTATATTATCATATTAAGACATCATCATGACTATAACAGACTGTTTTTACAAATATCCTTTAATGTAGCATTTGTATTCCCTACCACTTGTTGGCAGACATGTAGTACTTTGATTCAAGATGAAATTTTCGAGAAGATAAAGAGTGCACTTCTGTTCTCAGTGTGCCAGTAAGCATGTGAGATTTGTGAGGAAAAAAAGCCAAATGGCTGATAAAAATAGTCAGTTGATGATGTCCTGCGAATGATATTCGCAAATTCTGAATATGAAGGGGAAGATTTGCCTTTTGTACTGGGAGACATGCGATAAATTCGTGCTCCAAGTGGAGAGAATCCTTTCTCTCACGGCGAACGGAGCTGCTTGAGGCGCTGGGACTCCCAGCTCTGTCATGCCGACCGAGGCTGCTTGTGGAGCGGAGATTTGCAGCTCACTCATGCCCTCCGCTTGAAGCACAACTTTTTAGCACGCCTCCCGGTACAAAAGGCAAATCTTCCCCTTCAGATTCAGAATCGGCAAATATTTGCAGGACATCGTCAACGGACAACTTTTATTAGACATTTGCCCTTTTTTTTTCACAAATCCCACATGCTTACTTGCACACTGAGAACAGAAGTGCAATATTTCTCTGCTCCTACGTCAATGACACAAGGCTGGTTTCAACCGCTTTTTACTCAAAACTTTGGATAGGTTGATGGTAAAATTTCCTCTTGAATCAAAGAACTACATGCATGCCAACTAGTGCTAGGGAATACAAATGCTACATTACATGATATTTGTAAATACAGTTTGTTTTAGCCATGACGACGTCTTGTCACAATCCTTCGACTTTGGCGCTTAAAGGGTAAATAGTGATGTCTGATTACTGTCTTCTATATCTTTTGGTAACAGTCCTAACATAAAATAGGAGGGTTCTACCAGGTGACCTGTGTTTTCTTCAGACACTGGTCTGATTTTTCCACCTCTGCTTATTTTGTTTAATGCTGATTTGTTTTAATTGTTCTTCTCTCCCCAGCCAACAGCTTTCAGTCTGATATCACACACAGTGGTTGGCATCTTTAACACCCCCAGATTAATTAATAACTTCGCACTCAGCTTTCACATTGGGTGATTTGATAGAAATAATGTGACACTTTTAATTTTCCTTCATAAAACTTTTTGGATATCATGTGTTTGTAATCTGCAGGTGGGCCTATAAATGATATGCAGCGACTACTATAGCTTCAGATCGGCTTGTGGGTTTCTCTGTAACCAAGTGGCGAGCACATCAGATGCTATTGTCATCACTTTTCTAAGTGACAATCATACTGGCAGTCGTCACCTTCAATTCTGCCACGACGGCAGGCCCCTTCCTGAGTGCAAGAATTGTCATCAGACACTCTCTCTCCTCAGCGTGGCCAATCATAGCAGCTTTGTCTGCAACTCGACTGTCTGGGCACCCACAGAATTAACAACAAAGCCCTTTTGTAATGTTGATGATAATGAAGATTTTTCGTACATGCCATTGGACGCTAGGAATGAATGTTTTAAGACTTTGCATTAAAGTGGAAGGGATACAACTGGTGATATCTACAGTTCACGGATAACGACTTTGTTTTTACAACAAGGCCACTGGTGACCACTTGCTGCTCCTACCTTTGGGCGGGATGTATTACATCATGCATCATTTTATCCTCCTGAGATCCGACCCATTCATTTACATCCTTTATAATGGACATTTTGTTCACCTGTATCTTCCTTTAGTATTTGAAGTTACCCCATCCAGGGTATCCGCAGATCCTTAAAAAGTCTTAAAAAGTCTTACATTTGATTTTTACAAAATTAAGGCCATAAGTATCTTTAAAAATGACTGGTAATCCTTAAATCCAGAGTTCAAAGGTCTTAAAATATCACAGAACCACCAACATTTCTAGTTGTGTGTGTGAGGGAGGGGGGCTTTTTCAGGTATGCATATTAGCAGTTTGTTGCTACTGGCCGAGTCAGTCATGGGAAAGTACTAATTTAACGTTAACTGAATGGAAAATCCCACATTTGCAGCCTGGTTAAAACCAGTTCCTGGCAATAGCTATGAGGCCCGCTGTATGCTGTGCAAGAAGCTTTTTAAACGTGGTTCAGTGGGAGTTAAGGCCCCATTTCTCCGTTTTGTTCCATCTCAACGGTTTCACAGACTTCAGCTCCATCTCCGAACACACCATCAGTTATATTAACACAGCGTTTCTCAAACAATGGGTCGGGGACCGGTGCCTCGCTTCTGCACCAACCAAAACTCAGTCAGATCAAACTCTGATCTCAGCGCTGCAGTCATTCTGTGTTCTATGTTCCACATATTTAAAAATTGTTGGGTTTAAATCGGGCCTGGGCCAATAATTTCAATTAATGTGTCGGGCCGGGCTGGACTCAGACACAAGGTGCACGGACTTGGGTCGGGTCCATTTTTTGGGACCGATCGATCACTTTTAAACATATTCAGTTTACACATACATGTGCTTGAAATGATCTTATTTTATTCCCTGTATTCACTTCACAGAAATTGTTAGTCTATAATGTTTTTGTTGTGATATACAGATACTTTCAGTTATTTCAGTTTCAGCGCTTTCAGTTCCAATACATGTCACAACTTTTGTATGGTGGTCACATGCTGTTTGCCGTTTTGTGATGTAGGGTCTTAAATTTGATCCAAGTGGCCTTAAAAAAGTCTTAAAAAGACTTAAGCCTGCAGATACACTGCCATCAGGCCCTATAGTGTTCTGGAGAGGACATTCTGGGTTCTCCAGTGATGTGTGTCATGTGATAGGTTTGCATGCAGAGAACACCAATTGCACTGGCATGAGGTACAAAAATTGCAAAATGTTCCTCTGCATAACTAAAAAAAAACATGCTTCCAGGACTATAACACCTAAACTATTCAGAGAATGTTCTATGACTTATATAAAATACTTGTTTTGTTGTCCTTGTCCTAAGCAACAAAAAACAGAAGACCGAAACAAATTTTGTTGTTTTGTTCAAATTGAATGAGTTCTTAGGATGAAATCACTTTTTTCATTTTCTAAATTCAGCTCTATTTCACACCGAAATCATCCTGTTGTCCTCTACAGTAGACATGCTGGGAAATGTTAATAAATACTATATTCAAAGAAATTTTAATTGTAAAGTGTTTGTTTTAGCCTGAAATAGATTTTAAACCATACAAAAATGGTTCTAAGGAGGTCATTGATGTTGGTGAAATTTGTAGATTCAGGAGATTCCAAGTGGGCCAACATAACTGAAAACCAAATTCCATTTCATGAGAAAATGCAAAGTGTGATAGCATGGTTGCTGTGCTTTTACTAGACAGTTTCTAAGCAGTTCCTAGGTGGTTACTCTGTCAGTGCAGGTGGATGCTTAAGTGTAGATAGCCAGTTGTTAAGGTAACTATCGTGGTTGCTATGGTGTTGCGATGTGGTTGTTATGTGTTGCTGGGTGGTCTCTATGGTTTCACAGGAGAAATTCCTGAGTCCTCACATAAAACGGAGGTAAGAATAGCAAACAGAAGTGAAACAGAAGTTTTAAACTATAGATTCACATAGAAACGACCCCAAAAAAGTAATTTGCAGTCCACAAACAGAGAGGAGGCTTGTCACAACACACGTGATCATCCACACCTCTCTCCACAGGTGAGGGTTCATGGAGAAACACTGGTCACAAAGACAGAGGTGCCAGTACTTCTTCACAAGAGAGGTGCCAGTACTTGAAATGTACCCAAACATTTGCACGGAGAGAAAGGAACCCAAACGTTGGTTATGTGGCCAAAAGTAAGTTTCAATAAAACAAAAAGGGGACCTCTAATCATCCTTGTGACCTTAGAGACCCTCAGAGGAGGGATGATGCAATTTTGGGGGCGGCTGGTGTCCTAGTGGTTAGAGAGTTGACCCTGCCCTCAGAAGGCTGTGGGTTTGAATCATAAGAGGGCACCACGTTACTCGTTGTGATTCTTCCTCAATCAGCTGTTAACTGATGCAAAAAAAGCCTTTACAGTAAACATTCACTTCTGCCAGACTTTCTGGTTTCTTGTCTATCAGAGAAATCAAGAATTAGATTTTACCCTTCTGACTGCAGCTCACTACTGAAGAACTGGTAGATGGAATTGGCCACTTTCCCTCATTCTAATCTTTGAATCTGGACTATGTTTGTTTTTCCAAGTTAACAATCTCAAAGCTATTAATGCCATGTTTCAGTATCCATAAAATACAAACTATTGGTCACAAAACCTTTTAGTACAGATTGCAAATAAAAGAATATGTAACCATGTAATTAACTATGCGAGTACAAGCTTCATATAATTAGCGTAGTAAAATAACATTGACTCTAGACTTCTGAGGGTTTATGGATTACTTAAACATGTCTCTGCCATGGCAGCAAATCTTTCACAAAGGTCAGGAAGCTTTTGCTGGGCCTTCATTAGTCTGGTGTTTGGTGCCGCGTGTGAAAGCGAAGCCTAGGAAAGGGATAATGGCTGTAAGTTGAAAAGGAGACTTTAAGAACAGACTTTTAAAAACAGAAAAACATGTGTGAACCAAAGTTTTTTTGCAGAAGCGGTTAGTAGTTGGTGTTTTGTGTTTCTTTATTTTAGAACCTGAGGGAAGGGAAGCCTAAACATTCCATCTTTAGTCTGGCTCACATTCTCCCCTCATTATAGAGGACGTTGACTATGGCAGAAACAAATGTACCTTTTGCCATTGACTACAGACAAGGAGTTGTGTCATGATACCAAAGAGTTTTGTTTCTTAAAGGTAAAACCTCAGATCAGAAGCTTTCATTTCAGCCCTACTGTGCGGTTCCACATTTTTTTATTTTAAGGAAAAAACAAAAACAGTGATCAGTGGACGTTATGTGGATCATACGGTTCTAAATCTCTTTTAAGCTCCATTTTATTTAGTAAGCATGAGTGTAGTAACACACATGACTTGTACACACATCAAGTCAATCACTCATGAGTTTCATGCTTGCTTTCCCATAATGTCAGCTCAGGTAGTGCAGCAAGGGAAAAGTTTAAATCACTCAAAGCTGGACTATTTTTACAAATCGACTGGTGTACTTGTATTGCTGCACAAAAATTATGAAATATCTTTAAGCTTTTTTGGAGCTCATTAAAAGTTCATGATTTTTTTATCCTCTCTCTGTTCCAGTGCCTCCAAGTAACAGCCATTTCAGCTTTAACAAACCTGGAGTTCAGTCCAAAGAAAGTGTTGTTTTCTCTCACAGAAGAGAACGGAAGATTTGAAGACTTTTTGCCTGTGAACTTTTTTTTGTCAGGTTTAGTCTAAAATATGCTAAGAGCCTTGAATCAGCTCTGGCTGCTTTCGTGATGGAGCCGGTGCTAGGGTAGGAACGGCTCGTTTGTGATGGATGGTTGTAAAAGGAACTGTTGAGAATTCAAACACGTCTCTCCCTTAATTCCCAGATGTTTAATGACATGTTTATGAAGCAGCAGAGGTATTACATGACCACTAATGAGCCCACGATCACAAACGGTGACGCTCAACATTCCCTGGCATCAGAATCACCAATTACACATGTAAATGAAACTGTTCGCTGAGCTACACTCATTAACCAGTTTATCCGATACAGTACTGTGCAAAAGTCTTGAGCCACTCCTCATTTCTTCCTATTATTCTTCAGACTTTCTTGTAATTTAAGGTGGTCTTGAAGAACAGTTCTCCAGGCTTCCAGGAGCAGATGGTTCCAGATGATCAGACGGTGATCAGTATACTGGTGGTGCTGAATGGTTGGAATCCTTTATCCAGGCATAACTTTTTAGCACCAACAGTGTGATTCACAGCAAAAAAAGACTTTTGCACAGCACTGTATACTGGAGCCTATCTATTGTTTTCTTTTAGTGAGTAAGAACTAACCATAGGTTCACAGCTACATGGATGTACTCTGGATGTTATTTTCACATGATGGTAGCATGTCAGTGTGTGTTGCATTTGCATGGCATGTAACCCAGACTGGGTTAATACTAATGTGGCTTACTGGCCACTTCACTAGACTCTTACCCTTTTGGTACAGATGTAGGTGGAGAGTTAGAAGCTCTATTTCATTTCTCTGCATACATAATGTGTATTAGTCATCCTTTAGACCTTTGTCTGTATCTATGGTAGGTGTACCTGATAAAATGAGGGGTAAAACATGGAGGTACACTTAAACAAGCTGGTTGTAATAAACTCAGCGCATAAGCACCAATTCTGCGTGATTCACACCTCACCACACCTACAAACCATGTACTTAGAAGGTCAGTGCAGAAACTCGTTGTTCACAGCACTCTCCATTGCTAAGCCTCTCGGGCTGAACTGAATATTTCTATGCTCTAATCCCTTTATCAGTATGCTACGGCCTTCCCTTCTGAACTGTTACCACTAAAGGAACCACTAAACTCAAAGCGAGAGCCTGTGAGTGTGTCTATACTGTCCATTGCTGTTGGCCCAACGTCTATGCTGTCCACGGGTGTTGGCCCAACACCCTGCTATTATGAATGATTTATGCTTCATACTTTGTTCTTAGGCTCTAAGTGGATTTTTTGTGGAGTTGTTTTTGTAAAAAAATGTATGAAACTATACACAAAACTTCAATATATTATCAAAAAGGTTCTATGGCCTTTAACAATATCAGAACCCTTAATGGACGTATAGAGAACCATATTATATATCTTTAGAGAACCGTACACAATAGGTTTATCATCACTATTGTCATTGTTCTATTTATTACCCTTGCCAAAACAAAACAAAAACATTCTCTCTCTCTTTTTGGCTGTAGAAATATTTTATTAGGATTGATACTGACAAGTACTCCATGAGAAACTTGTGTGAATAAGAACAATTCTGATTGTGATTCTGTTGGGAACAGGGATGCTAAGCTATATTTACTAACCAAACAGGAATGCGAGTATTTCTCTAGCTTTGGTGAAATGACAGATTTTGCATAACAAATGCAAAAGTATGTAAATGTTGGTTTGATGTTATTATTTAGAATTTTGATCAATCTGTCCCGGCTTTAGAGCACACCTTTGCTTTCCCAGGTTTTTGTTTTTTGCACAACTTGCAAACAAAAACTATGAAACCTTTAGTACAAAGCTGCACACATTTTATGGTGATTTGACAGATTTTATTTTTTCAGCTCAAATTTGCCTAGAAAGGGTGATGATTTTTCTTCTATCTCTCTCTCTCTCTCTCTCTCTCCCTGTCCAGAGTCCTTCAGCTCAAGGCTACCATCGACTGCAGTGCATAGACGATCAGGTTGCCTCCCCAGACGCATACATTAGTAATCTGCAGGCCGAGATGCGTGCAGGAGAAAAAGAGCAAGAGAGCATCTCATTGCATTCGGCAAACATCAACAGGCATGTATCATCTTCATTGACCTTATCAGAGTGGTGCTCATGGGGGGCCGAGACACTGAGGCCCTTACGACTGGCTCCACTGCTCTCTCTTTCTTTCTCTCTCTCTCTCATTCTCTTTCTCTCTGTCTGTCTCTCTCTCATTCTCTTTCTCTCTCTCTCTCTCTCTCTCTCTTAGCCTTATTAGAGTGCTGCAGGCATCTTCCTATCACCATGGCAATCTGCAGCTCATAAACAATGCAGCAGCCATGGGAGATCCACCTGGATTGGAGAGAGAGAGAGAGAGAGAGAGAGAGATGCCATACATTCCTATCCAGCTACAATAATCACATTTTTCATCTTCTTTCATTTTACAGATGCAAGGAGCTGAACTCACTCCCAAGAAAAATAAATTCATACAAAACAGCTGATTATTCCAAATATTTCTAATTGCACGATGGAACTGGAAATGCACTTCTTTCATTAGAATTGTAAAATCTATTTTTTTTGCTTCATAGCAGGCATAAATGAAAAAAAGTCCTGTTGTACCAGAGGGTTTGTGTGTAACAAAGTCTCCTCTCTGTAAAGTACTGAACTGAGTGTTTGGTATTTGTTAAGCAGAAAGGTGTTTATTGTTGACTATCTTCATTTAGTGAGCCACGATTGCTTCTCTGTGCTTTGACAGTTGGTGCGGCGGAATGAGTCCGCACACAAAGCTCCATGCTGGGTGATAACAGGACGGTGGAACGGCGTTCTGTGAACTCCTTCCTGTGATGTGTTCACTTTCCTGCTCGGCTCTTTCATGCTGCTTGTCAGTGTGTGGCGATAGTGGACATAATTGGTTAGACAAAACAATGTGCCGGGCATTTAGGTTTCGGCTAATACTCGCTCTAATAAGCCAGTGTCTTCAGAGGTCTCTCTCTCTCTCTCTCTGTCTCTCTCTCTGTCTCACTCTGTGTCTCTCTCTGTTTCTGTCTCTCTCTCTCTCTGTGCACCATTCGGTTACTTTACTGGCTTTGACTTGAGATGCAATATTACTAAAGCGTATTAGCAGTAACAACAAGTACGACAATGACAAAAGCAAGAATCATAAACTACAATAATATATCCATCCATCCATTTAGTACCCCTTTACCCTGCACTCGGGGTCGGGGAGGCGGGGGGCTGGAAGCCTATCCCAGCTGCTATGGTGCAACAGCACTAACCCCCTGCGCTACTGTGCACAATAATAAATAATAATAATAAATACATTCACAGTAATAATTAGCCATTTAGCAATCCAGTTAGAAATGGCTTCTGGTGGGTGTCAGTGAGGCAGAAGTGAGAAGTTAACCTCTATCATTCTGATAGTGATACATCTAGTCTGTAAATGTTTGCAGAAGCATGTTTATGTGATGTTTCTTCTGGAATCAGGGGTCTGAACAGGGGGCCAGTCCCCCTTAACTGCAGGAAAACATCTACATACATTATCTGAGAAAATGTAGAAGCAGGTTGATGTCTAATTTCTTTTGAAATCAGGGGTTTTAAATGAAGGGTTAGCCCCCCTTGGCTACAGTAATAGCTTCAACACCGCTGGGGATATTTTACTCTAGATGTTGGAAGATTGCTGTGAGGATTTGATTGCATTCAGCCTCAAGAGCATTAGTGGGGTCAGGTACTGATCTGGACATCTCATCCCAGAGTATTGTGCTCTTATACTCCAGAGGCCTTAGACCCCTTTAGACGTTTGGCACAGGTCACAGAGACCTCAGGCTCATTTGGGTCTGGTCTAGATTCTCCAATTCCTCTGGCAGCTTTAACAGCCCCTACTCATCTAGGACAGGCTTTCAGTGTGTATGTTTGTATTCAGTCAAAAGAGCATTCGCGAAGTAATTTACTGACGTCAGATGAGAAGGCCTGGCTGTTCCAGTTCATCCAAGAGTTTCTCATTTAAGGTCAGGGCTGATTTCAGCTCCTCCAGATAAAACCTGACAAACTGGGAACAGAGAAAAATGTTCAGTCAGAGACTCACCAACATAAAGTGCTTCAATGAACAACCCACATAATCCATCTTCCTCATCAGACTCTATAACTCCTCCCACTGTCACACACTCATCCATCAGACTCTATAACTCCTCCCCCTGACACACCCACCCACCCACCCATCAGATACTGTAACTCCTCCCCCTGCCACACACTCACACATCAGACTCTATAACTCCTGTCCATCACACACTCCCATCACTCTATAACTCCTCATCCTGTCACACACTCACCCATCAGACCCTATAACTCCTCCCCATGACACACTCACCCATCAGAATTTAAATCGCCTTACACAGCCTTACACACAAGTACCTGCTGCTATTCGAATTTGCCTTATTTTCTTCTTCTTCGTCTTCATCTCCTTCTTTTTCTTCTTCTTCTTCTTATTACTATTATTGATGTTGTTGTTGTTGTTGTTGCTGTTGTGTGTAATAGTCTTACCATACTTGTTTTCTGATGCTAATTCTGAATTTGATTAATGGATCTCATGTTAATATTTAAAATACTTATGCATGCTGTAGCATTAACTTTATACATCACTAATATCTAAAATCTGTTACACTATTTGTACACTGTGGGACGAGGGGCCTGTTCTTCGTACGTCGCTTGAAACATCCGGGACGAATTGATCTTGCTAATCACGATGCAGCTAGTTTGGTTCTTTGAGCACACCTGCTGTTGACGATTAGTATGGCTGGATAGAGTTGTCTAGCATTACTGCGCGTTCCTGTGTTGGTTTAAAAGGCGATATGTATCGAGAGTAGAAACACTGATCACAACCCTTTCGATTGGTTGACA
>JBBKCR010000101.1:33878358-33891333 GCA_037577295.1 Ladigesia roloffi
GGGGCCCCAAGGTGAAAAAGCCCCCCCCCCCCCCCGCTCCCATACACTGTGAAATGCGGGATAGACAGCATCAGACATGCAGAGATAAATAAAAAGGAGGGAAAAAAATGGGACATAATTTGTGAGGCCTGTCACAAGATGAATTTTTCACTGGCGCCTTGTATAATTCGCGGGGCTGCAGGCTAAGACTGTAATACTGCTACTCTGTAGCGTTCTCATTTGCAATGCAGGAATCAAAACCCAGTAATGGCCATGCCAAGAAGCTTGTTGCAATAAGATTTAACCACAGCCACACTGCCTGCACCTTTCGCTCGCAAATATCTGTCACTTGGGCACTTGAGGTTGAAAAGAAAACAACAGAGAAGAGAGCACAGTCTGCTTGGCGCCTCCTCCGACTGTATGGCAATGGCCAATATAGAGGCAATTCAGTCTATGTTTTCTCCTAATGTGTCCCTTTTATAAGACATCATTGAGGTAATTCAGGGAGCCAGTGAGGCATGTAAAAGCCATTTCCACATTAATCCCGCGTCAGAAAAAGCCCCGGGCCGATAAGGGCTGACCTGCAGGCTGTAAATCCTCTCCGTACTCGAGCTGCTCTCCATGTTTGGGCTAATTGCTTCAAACGTATTACTGCCTCCCTGCTTTCCACTGACCACCCAAACAGCCTGGCTTGGAATAGTTTTGCCCCCTCTTCGGGGTGTGTGTGTGTGTGTTTTGGGGTGAGGTTCCTTCGTGGTGGACCTGGTAGGAAATTGCTGCTGTCGTTCTACACCCGACTGCTGCTTGATTTGCGGCGGACCTGCAGAATTATTTGATTGATTTATTCGCATGCGGTGCACGCTGCCATTATAGGACACACCAATCACACTCTTAGGAAGGGTAATAAATCCGTCAGCCCTGCTTTTGCATAAAGCATGTACTCGTACATTCAGTCGCATGACGCCTGTTCCATTACACACACGTGAGAACAGAAGAGACCCTTGAATAGGTGCGACGCTCTACTGAAATCATGTGCCATGTTCTGACACATTATTTCTTATTCATTATTATGAGGGCATATGCATGGGATTTCCTCACCATTTGTCAAAGTAATGGGAAGACAGATGTAGTTAGAAAGGCAGTGAGGTCACTTAGTTTGAATTGTTCACTCAAGAAGAAGAAAGAATGGTGATTTGGAAGAAAAAAAATAAAGAAAAAAGGTCCCTCTGCTCCCCATGCTGGAGCTGTTCCTCATCCTGGCCAGAGGTGGCAGCAGCGAACCTCTCTGGGATCAACTGGCTGCTGCGCTTCCTTTGAGGCCCAGTGCTAAATGAACAGGGTTGGCTTTCAGGGTCTGTGTTTCTCTTGTTTACAGTAATGCTATTAGTGAGGGATAGAGGGATGGAGTGACACTGATCAGACGAGGTCTAAAAAAAAAGAAACGCGCAACACCAGGGTTTGGGAGAGTGCCGAAGCCCCTGATCTGATTCCTCTGCTCCCTCTGACTCTGTGTAAGATTAATTACCGCTGAGCATCATATGCTCTCAGAGCCAAACCAGGCAATTAGAAGCCTCCCAGCTTAATGATAGGCGTCCAGAAGGATAGTGCAAGAATTATAATCGCCTTTTTTTTCCCAGATCGCATTACAAGTACGAGGGAGATGCTTATGTGTCCTTGCATTTGTATCTGGGTGCTCCTCTCTTTGTGTGTGTGCGTGAGTGAGCGTGTGTGTGTGTGTGTGTCTAAGTGTGTGCCTGTATTAAACTAGGTGGTAATCCAGCCTCCTTTCAAAGCTGACCAATGCCGTTTGCACCTCGCTTCAGGGAACGAGGGGCTCAAACTAGATTAAGCACTATGTACGAGATGTAAGAAATGTGTTGTTAAGGATTCATGGGGCACTAAAGTGGTCGGCCGGCCTGATATGAACCTCTGCTGGAAAACAGACAGGTCTTTCTGTTGCTGGCTACATGCTAAAGATGCAGTGGATGGTTGCTTGGGGTCAAAAATGCAGCCAATCAGCATCTGTCAAATGTATCACTGCCACAACAATGCATTTCAGATTTTGAATGTGTTTCTATATACGTGTGCATTAAAGTCGTTTTCCTCCTTGTTTCCTTCAAGCACCGAGCGGCCGACTGCTGTGAGCTGAGGTTTTTCTGTGGCGTGTCTGAGAACATTACCATTGGTTTCATGAGCAGCTGGTGTTCTGGCATGTTGAAGGGTCCGTCCAGTGAACCATGCATCACGTCTCCTAGCTGTGCCACCACTCTGTCTCACATCTCACCCTTCATTAAGCCGTTTGTGTGGTCACCCGTCTGGAAAAAAAAAATGCTTCCGAGACCTTTTACATTTAAACATGGTCAAATATTAGGTTGAGCGAGTTGCGGTATTGAATGCTGTGTATATTCAAATGAGAGTATCGAAGTCTTACCGTGCTGGGAAAAATATCTCCATTGTTCCGGGATTTATTTCACTTTAAAATGCACCAAAGGTGCCAGAAAGGGGTTCTCTGGAGTGAAGACTTCAAACAAGAGTTCTTGTAAATGAGATGTGAGTGTGAAGAACCTTTGAAAAGCCAAATGAACCTCCACCTGACGTAAACACTCCAGGAAAAAAAACCCTTTCGTTTAAGAAAACCTTCACTTTGTGTTCTCTAATCTTTGCAGAGGTGCTTCACAGTCATGGATTTCAAGCTTTGAAAGATTCTTCAGGGAGTCAAAGTGTCTCTTCTGTGGCGTCCCTCCAAGGAAGCCTTCAGGCACTTTTATTTTTAGGAGACACAAAAGCTATTAGGAAAAATAAGCCAAAGATTGGAGAGTTAATACGAAGTTCATATGAATGTCTGAGCCAGTGTTGTGAGTTCTGCATTGCGCATCCACATTCATGCTGTATGTAATGTATAACAAATGTAAAGCTATTTTAAATGCTTTTTCATATTTGGCAAAATTTATGGCAGCAATAAAAAAAAGATGGTGGCGTGCTGATTCACTAACTCACGTTTGATGTTAAATCTGTGTTGTACAACTACAGAAACCCAACAGCAGCCACAAATATACACAAGTTGAAGGAAAACTAGATTTTTTTTCAATTCATGATGAACAGTCAAAACATAAAATTCTTTGTTTTATGAAGAGATATTCCCAAAATGTCTCTCAAGCGCACTTGTTAAGACATGTGGCTGTGGTTTAAAGCATAGAAAAGAAAAAACGCTCCTCTTATTGATCCGGCTCTAAACTCTACAAGCAAAATCTAAACACCAAATATGAACTGATTAAGTGTGAATTTGTCTAAATTATATATTTTTTTGGCTGAACTTCTCCTTTAAAGCTAAGCTTAGATGAAGCATTGCTGGTACAATGCACAAACCCATGAAACATGCCTGTTTATGTTGCCGGAAGACTGCAATTATCCTGCCATGCATGTTCCTGTTTTTATGTTCATCGTGTATGGACAGTTAAACCATGCAAGCTTTAATGCACGTCATGGTTAATGTCATGGAGTTCTCCCGGACAGAAGACAGAGTGGCGCGGTCACTCTTCATGGCAGCTCTAGCATGTAACATGCGTGGTTAATGGCTCTGTGTAGAGACCAAGGCAGTTGCGTCATGAGTAAAAAACCTTGTTTTTTTTATCTAACCACTCATGAAAGTGACAGAAACCAGTGCCAAGCGTAGATCATTGTGTGAAACGGCTCATAGAAATATTACTCACTGCTGAGGTTTTTATGCCTCTGTGCTTTGCAAGGCATTCACTCTCATTAGAAAAGGAGGGGACCGGGCGGCGTGAGCTCGTAATGAGAGTTACATGGGTCCAAATGGAGGAGGCACAAAAGCGGTGGCACGCACGGTCCCTTTGTCCGTTTTGCTGGTTTACCTGCCTGAGTAAAAGCCCATTCATCCTCCCCGGTGCCAACAGCCTGGCTCCTCAAAGCTGATCCATCT
The DNA here is from genome assembly GCA_037577295.1 of Ladigesia roloffi. NCBI lineage: Eukaryota > Metazoa > Chordata > Actinopteri > Characiformes > Alestidae > Ladigesia > Ladigesia roloffi. The sequence continues at coordinate 33,882,278 of JBBKCR010000101.1, forward strand.
GTGAAACCCAACTCCACCACACCGCCTTCTTTAATTCCCCACAAAAATGCAATCATGTTTCCATTTGTAACATCTCTGAAAGTCCAGGAGAATTGCATTATTTTGAAATGCGACACTGCAAACACTGCACAGAAAACATTATTCAGTGCAGTTTGTACTGTAGCCTTCAAAACAGATGCCGAATCAATTTTGGGAACCGATCTATCCACGTTCTGAATACAAGGATATTCTTTCGTTGTTACACTTGCGAGGTCAGACCGCTGTGTTGTTATCAATGTTGACATACACTTTATTTCAATGAAAGAAATCAGACAACTCTGTTTTTTGTCCAGAAAGTTCTGCCAGGTTCCAAGATCTTCTATTAGTTTCTAAGAAATCTAAGATGTCTTTGTGTTTATTTGTGTGTGACACCGTATTTTAATCCCCAGTAGCGGTTATTATTATTCCATGTTTTAAAATTATAATAACTTTGGTTCTATGTGACACTAGAACACGAAACAGAGCTCAGCAAGGTGCCTGACACCTCCAGCACCAACACAAACTGCAGGAACTTCCATATATGGGTCTGTTTTGCTGTATGAAGTCAGTTTCTCATTTGTTGCACTGCAGATCCATGATTCCTGATTCTCGCATTCCAAGGGGTAACACCTCCTTAGTGGTATAGAGTGTATGTCAAACAAAAGCGCAACTTTAGTCTGCTTATATTATATATTTTTTACATGCAAATAGGCATAATTGCATGATACAGCAACACACGCTATACTTCTGCACTAATATTTATACGAAATTTTAATACTATACATCTTACACTGTATATTGAGAATTTATATTGCCTATATTTTAGTTTATTGTATGTTTAACCTATTCTACTCTACTGTTTTCCCCAATTTTGTTGCTCTTAATGTTTATACTGTTACTTTCTGCCATGCCAAACAAATTTCCCACTCGTGGGACTAATAAAGGCTAATTTGTATCTTGCCTTATGTGTTAGAGCAGGCAAACACAAACATGTGCAAAGAGGGACTCAAAGAAAAGATTTAGGAACCTCAGTGATGTAAGGAGAACTGGAATTGTAGCAACTTCAAACTCACTATGGCGCAATTTCCCATTTAGTTGAAAGGGATATTGCCAATATTCCATAAATTTGTCCAACATGACATCAGTTGCTATAAAAAAGGGGCGGAGCATGGAAAGGCAAGCCGTCCTGTGGTCTTTGCAGGATTTCGGGGGTGTAGCAGAAGAGTGTAAGCGTGTGGGGGAGACCGGAGCCAGTGAACAATGTGTCCCTGAGACTGTGCTGCTTGAAGAGATAGCGGAGCCGCTCCAGAGCCGCCAGGCACGCTCAATAATCAATGCACACCCAGAAAAGACAGGCATAAATAGGAGGGAAAAAAACTGAGGAGACTACTCAGAAAACCACTTCACCGCTTCACATAAGTAACACACATCATATGCCTAGTTACAGAATAGCCACGGGGTTGTACAGTTCTACAACTTATATCTTTTTTTCTTCATTTGTGTATGTATGTGTGTGTGTGTGTGTGTGTGTGTGTGTGTTTTCTTATTTATTTAACTTTCAGCTTATCTTCCCCTTAAGACCCTGGATTGGCTTTGAGTTTCATTCAGAATTGCCCACGCATGTTGACTCACAGCCCATGGCCAAACATTGCCTTGCCTCTCCTTTTTAGCGACATAAAACCGTCCTGTTCCGGACAGTGAGGACGATGGATAATAGCCACTTGGAAAGAGGATTATTAATCTTGTATTAGCCAAAGGATATCCTCTGGTCCTTAAAAATGTAGTTTTACACTTGGATGGTACAACAAAAGCCAGTTTTATCCTCCAGCCATTGTTTATACAGACTGAAGTGGCGCTTTGAGATGTCAGTGTTTCATTTACGAAGGGGAAAAAAAGAGACAGACGGCTATTCAGATAATAGACAGGCATCCCACATGTCATATTAAGGAAAGTAATCTGGCTCCTTTTCAAAGCCAACCGATGCCATTTGCACCATGCTTGAGGGAACAAGGGGCAGAAACTGGATTAAGCTTAATCAGAGATATGAGCAATGTGTTGTTAAGGATTCAGGGTGCAATAGAGTGGCGTGCTGGCCTGACTTGAACCATTGATGGAAAGCAGACAGGTCTTTCTGTTGCTGGCTACACGTTAAAAGAGCAGCGGGTGATTGTCCTCAGGACAAGAACACGGCCTCGGCTGCTATTTCTGCTTAATGTGTATTTCAGAAAGGAGAGATTTGAATGCACTATATATACGTATATATATATATATATATGCCTCATAATGATCCCTTCTTTTTCAGCTGCGATGTTTTATTTACAGCTCTCCTTTTTATTAGCAATTAAATCCACCAGACACCACAGCAACACGGGAATTCGTTGAATTCATCCGTGCTCACTCATGTATGAATTCCCTGTCATCTGAACGGCTTCGTTAAAATGTCAAGGATGTTATTTTGTTTGACTTGCAAGTGCCACCCTAGTTTTTTTTTCTACTTTACCAGCACTATGATACGTGACCCCGCTCACATATTTTAATTAAGGATCATCTTTTTGTTTCATGCAACCATGTTCCATATAAAGCTTTGCGGCACAGTAGAACATTCACATCGTTACGATACGAAGAGTGCCGCAATTATTTTTATATAATGACAAAGTAAATTACAGAGCGCCGAGTCCATAATGGAACGAGGACGAACAACGGAAGGGTTTTAGAAAATGATGAACCACGGAGTGGTAAGTCCCTGATAGAGCTGTCAGTGGGCAGAGTGTGTCAGTGCCGTGACTTGGTTGAATGTTTCCAAAAGTAGATTGATGTTGATAGCGAGAGAGTTCCTAGGAAAGGAACAAAATATGTTTTAAAAGGAGAGGGGAAAGAAAATCTGCATTTATAATGTACACTGGCTGAATAAAATGAAATGCAGTGCTGGGAGAGTTACTCAAATAAGTAATCCACTTCTAATTACTTCTTTCAAACTGTAATGGGATTACTGTATTTATTACTGCCCATAAAATGTAATCTCCTCATTAAAATCTAATATCTACTCTAAAATTCCCAAACGTAGACCAGTTTCCAAAGGACAGTTCTGTCAGTTTGTAATTTCTAAAGGAAATCAATGTTAGTGAGAGTCTTATAAAAGGTGGGTCACCATTCCTGCCTTTGCTCTGAACTATTTTTCTATATTTTGCTTTGAATTACCTTGTTGGTGCTAATTGTCAAATGTTTTTCTTTGTTTCTACTGAGTAGATTAAAATAAAATGTGGGAGCAAATGTTTTACTGTGACAGCCTGCCAAGTCTCTAAAGACACAAGGAGCCTAGGTAAAGGAGTTCCAGTCACTCAGCATTCAGCACCACCAGTATACTGATCACCGCCCATCATCTGGAATCACCTGCAAAAACAACAGAACACAAATTCAGCATCATGAAGCCAAATCAAGAGTTCAGCTCAAAAACTTTTACTTACACAACTGAGTACGGATACTAAACTCCTCACTGTAAAACATTAAAAAATGTTAACGTTTCTTTCAGCACCAAAACATCAATTCTGCCGGAAAGAAGAACACATAAGCTCTGTGATACTAAAACATCCTTATGAGCTCAAAGCATCCAAACTTTATGGTCCAATCACCCTGTTGAGTTTAAACTGAATAATGTTATTATGACTGTAGATTTAAAAAATGGTTCTCACCACAAACATGTCTTTTCTCTACTGAGCAAGAACAAATTAGACAGTAGCTAATGCAAAAATATCTTACATTTTCAACACAACTTAGGTCTGTGTTTGACTGTGGGCAGGAGACAATCACCAATAAGCTTTTTTGCAAAAAGTTTGTCTAGAATATATGTGATCAGCCTGAACTGAGTATTACAAACAAGGATGTCCATATCCGATCGTGTGATCGGAAATCAGGCCTGATCACGTGGCTCAATAGGAATTGGACATTACCTCCTGATCAGGACTTGGGTATATATGTGTGTATATATATATATATTTACCCAGGAAACCCAGCCGAAGACGAGTCAGCTCATGCTGCAGGAGAGTTTGAAGAGGAGAGAAAAAATGCCTTGTGGCAGCATGAAGGACATCACAGTAATGATAGCACAAATGATCGCAATGAGTGACCTGCCATTCTCCGTAGTTTAGTATGTAGTCGTATCAGATCGGGACTTCGATATCGGCAGATACTCCAAATCAAATGACTCAGACTCAAGGGCAAAAAACCCTGATAGAGACATCCCTAATTAAAAACATTTAAACTCCTTTTAGTTTTTGTATAGTGATATAAATATTAATGTCTCGAGTGTTACTCTTCTCTATTATTTACTACTCGCTCTTCTCGAGTGATAGAACCAGGTGATGATGATCCAAACCTTCACTGAGGAACTTATTCACCACCAAGGACATTTTCCTTGTCAAGTGCAATCTGAACCATCACTGTCATATATGACAACTAGAGTGGACAAATGTTTTGGGACACACACAAAGTCTCTCACACAGCATTTTTATAAGTAGCCTTTCTCATTTTCATGCAAAAAGGCTGATCCTTGTTCTGATTTGGTTGTGTAGACTGTATTTGTTCGGAATTTGAAAAAGAAATATTCAGGTGAGTTCAGGCCGACACACTGAAGTTGAAGACTTTTACCAGTTTTACAAATGTGGGTTTAATGGCAACAGACACACACGCATATTCACATTGTACACATTGTAGTTGCACTTTTAGCGATGGGATGTTATTCATTTATTTTATAAAAAAATGTGTGTGTGTACATCTAAGTTCTAACTTATTTGGCAAAACAAATGTCGTAAATTCAAATCAGAGTCTTCCATGTCTGGAATGGATATAAGGTAATCAGATAGCCGTAATCATATTTTGAAATAGGCTTGACTGAAATTTTAGATTTTGTCTGTTCTACGAAGTACTTATACTATTTTGACTTCCATTAATAAAAAAGACTAAAATACAGCTTTTACTGACTAAAACCAGACTAAAATATTATCAGTTTTCATCGACTAAAACTAGACGAAAATAGTCATTCTGACTAAAATAAGACTAAAATGCTCAGACTTTTAAAACTTGACTAGACTAAAAAGAGACTGGATGTGACCAAGACTAATAAAAACTAAAATGGCCGCTTGATGCAAAGACTAGACTTAAACTAATATGAAAACAGGCAGTCAAAAACAACACTACTAACGACAGTCCCATGGTGCAGAAGGACATGAGAGGAGAGTCATGAGAAGTTGTTCAGTGCCTGTTTCTCCTTCTTTTTTGGTGATTTATTATTATGCATCAACTGTTGTGCTGTTTCATGTCCACACAGATGAGTGAGTGTGATTTCTCCAACAAAGAGATCGTCCCACAAAAACGCTTTCCATCCTCCTGAGACTATTCAAAGGCTTTTCTGAAGTGGACACTTCGTCTTTCTTTTTACTTGTTTGAGGTATCCCGATAATTCCTGCTGTGCATTAAAGAGGCGTCCCATTGGTGCCACATGTTTCAGGGTACGGTGCAGACAGCTCCCACCCTCTGCCTGCACAGAAGTGTTGCTGTAGCAGCAGGCGAGTATTATGAATGAATAATGCAATAAATTAAGCATTGTTTAATTATCAATTTTTTGATTGAAAAATCATTTCTTGTTTTTTTTTTTTACATTTTAGGAATTAAATGAAGTCTGAAAGCAGAATTATTATCTGGAATAATAATCCAACGATTTATTTTTTTTTTTAACTACTGTATTAACCTGTTGATGCAGGAGACAGAAGTAAAGGGGATGTAGATTCCATACAAAGTAACTGAAGGACATACAGACTTATCAGAAGAGGCAAATGCTGATATGGTGAAGTCAGTATATTGTTTTTTGTGTGTCAGATATGTGAATATATACTTGCCTATCAATATCATCATATAATGGCACCCCACACACACAAAAAAAAAATGTTGTCACAATATACATTTATGTATGATGACTGTCTAAGGAGAACTCCATGTTTTCCATATCATAAGTGCACAGAGTGCACTAAAATATTTGGATGTTTCATGTTTCAGATGATATGTTAAGTTGTATTAAAGCATGTCAGATTATACATTATATATGGTCTCTAAACCATGTATCATCATTTTATCCACATCAGTACTCCATAGTAGCTGGAAGGAGCAAAAATAAATCCATTCACCCTTTCATGCATGGTGTCCAATACAGTGGACAGTTGTGTATCTCTCGCGAAATGAAAAATTAAAACATATTTTTAGTCTTTTAAGTCTTGTTTAGTGTTTTAAGTCTTACTTGTAGGTAAAAAATACACCTCAGTGATTTGATAAAATGCATGAAAGGGTTACATATTGCTTTGCATTGACTTAAATTAATTTTAAGTGACTTTCTATAATGTCAACAACAACTCAAATCAGCAGGAAGGGCCGAAGGAGTTCACTTTGTGTCATTCGTTTGATGTGTCCGATGATATTACTTGTTGTAGATTATGTGAATCATCCCCCCAAGAAAAAACTATGTTTTGAATGAGGTCACAGTGTACATTATATGTATAGGGTCAGGGAAATCATTTATCTCCATTTTTTTCCATATTGTTAGCCATAAGCAGCTAAATAGCACAAAAGAAACACTACATATATGTGGAATAAATCCATTTTATGAACTTAAATTGAATTAAAATGACAATATGCTTACAGTTTTAACACAAAACACTTCCATGCATCCATGGTAAAAAAAGGTTTTGACTGTGCTAAGCAGCTTACCTAGCGGTTAGCCAGCTGGCCAGCCTACAGTAAAACCAAACAGTAAAAACACAACTGTACTCTAGTGTAGACTCTCTGTTTGACTTCCTCCCCCGGATTCGGTAATGTATTCCTGTTACGTGCGTATTCATTGGGTGAGCCAGTTCATTAACCAGTTATATTACACTGTAGTGCACAGTTCATATAACTAGCGCCCGCAGCGCAACACATGGACCAAGACTTTACTCTCACTCTGTGCCCGACAAAGAGTGTCTATCCACAGCCCACTGTAAAACTCCTGTACCGAAGGAGAGCCATTAATCTTCCGTCACTTATCCTAAGGTGTCTGTAAATGTGGGGCCTTCTGCTTACCTTTATTTTGTGAAGATTATCAGCAAACACCCGAGCTAACTGCATCTTGAGTCATCCTAATGTGACTGCCTTCCACCCACGTGCATGACAATAGTAGTTTTAAAGAATCCAGCGAGCATGACAGCACAGATGTACCGTCGAATACAATCTCCCCACTGACTACATATCATGCCGTATCGCTTTTATGGGTTTATTCATTGCCACCAGAGATGAAATCTTTAAAAGGCTCTGCTGCTAAAATGAGAATTTCCTCTGTTCTGGATCTTCAGGAAGTCCTTGCCCATTCGCAGGTCAATGTAATTGAAGCATTAATGCAGAAATTTGCATGTCAAAGTTAACCAAATACTTTGCATGCAAATATTTTTGGTTTCAACAATCTGTGATGCCAGTTCAGGGCAAATTCCCCTGAAACAGTGGTTAAACTGGACGGTGGGCATCCAAGGTTCAGCCCTAGCAAGTAGATTATCAGTGGATTCTCAGCTGTGCACATCTTCAACAATGGGTCTATTTTTACACTATTTTTAATAATTGAAGCAATGACTAAAACACATTTTCTTCATAGCTGTAGAGAACATGCATGATGTGATGCAAAAACTGTGAACATCTGCACTTCCATAGGGTTTCCCCCTTTTTCGCATAATAGGTTTCCTTAGACTCAGTCACTTGTCAGTCAGTCAGATGGAACAGATGGTGGGGTGGTAGGTGAAAACCAGCTCAGAAACTGACAGGCTTAATAACAGAATCAAAATAATATCAGAATTAGAACATTTTATTGATCCTGTGTGAAACTGTTTATGCTACGGCTGCATAGACACACAGAAAAACAAAGAAATGAATTAAGTAAACTTTGGTATAAAGAAAAATAAAACTATGAAAATTGTTTTAGTGCACTTTGCAATCTACACAAAATGCTGTAGTCCAGTGGTTCCCAACCTTTTTTTGCCTGAGACCTCCTTTTCGACCAGAAAATATTGTAAGGTCCCCCTCCACATTTAATGATATTATCCCTCATACAAGTTTGCAGTAAGGATACAAAAATGTTGTTTTCAAATAAACTGTATGTTTATTACTATATCTAGATATGTGTATGCACAAATAATAGCCAAATGTAAAATATACAAGCGAAATATGAGTAGCATTTGGCCTTTAAACTGGAGGTAATTGTCTTGGTATTTTCTGTATATCGTGTTTCCAGTATTGCTAGTGCTGCGACCCGAAATGTTTGGAGCTTCCTCACCTGGCTCCAGTAGGTTTGGGTCATTACTATTAGCTGCTGAAGGAAAATCCGTGAGACTCTTGTGTTTTTTGTGAAGGACGAATTACAAACATGTCCATTTTTTGGGTCAGCCAGCGGATAAAATTAACCAAGGCAATATGACCGTTCTCCTGATTGCCCACTGCTAAACATTGTTATGTTATTGCTTGCAGTAGTGATGTTGTACATGATAATACTTCAGCTTAATATGAGATACACCATTATTAGTCCCACAAGTACTTTTTGCTAGGAGAAAATTTGCTAGGAGAGCATGTAGACAGAACGAGAGAAGAAGGCAAGAACTGCAAAACCAATAAAGTACAAAAAAAAAACAAAAAACTATACAACACAAGTGGTGACCTAATTAACATAAGTACTGGCATTAGTATTCATGATATTATTGAATATAAACTTTTGCACATAATAATGAAGATATTGCAGATAATTATATGGATTTTGAAGAATTTGAGTAGCAGCAGGTTATCAGCATAATGTATTTTTCTTGGATATTCTGCTTAAACTATATTTCAATTTCACACAATTTCACATTCATTTAAACAAGTTCGCATTGGGTTGTCTCTAATCTGGACACCTGGTAGTTAGGAAGTTGCTCTTGTGATCAGACGGCTTTGGGTTCGAATCCCTATAGTACCACTGAAGTAGCTTTGAGCATGTTACC
>JBBKCR010000101.1:33901032-33916278 GCA_037577295.1 Ladigesia roloffi
GAAAAGTATAAAACACTGCTGTAATCCACACTCTCCTCTCACAGTGAGACCAGCTGGATGCTGAAACACTACTAGAAATTCCTCAAAGCTCATTATTGCAATTTGTGATACAATTGATTTTTTTTCAAGTTCTGTAAACCCTTCATCATTTCTCTTATTCTGATGTTTAGTCATTTCCTTTAAAATGATGGTTTGATGAACAATTTAAGGTAAACTAAGGTAAAGCTGTTCACTTTAATACTTGTATCTATAAAGATAAAACCTGAGAAACTGAATATTTTTGCAGTGGTCTCTTATATTTTTCTGGAGCCATTTATGCTCCCTTTCTTACAGTGGCTGTCTTTAATTGTTGTCTTCTTTCAGGGCAAACCCAGCTGTAATATGCAATTATGTAATATGCAATTAGAGCCAATACACACAACAGAAACAAATCCCTCATAAATGATTATCAGGATTGCGAATGGGAAGCGTGAGGCAGTGTTTTGGAATGGAACATGCTTTCAGAGACACTAGAGTAGCAGGGAAGTGGGGGGGGCACTCTCTGTGGGTATGTCATCATTTGAATGTTTCCGCTTGTGTTCATAATTATCAGTCTTTCATGGATTTTCTCTCAAGTACCTTGCAGAGCTCGTGAGTAAACACACTGCAAGCCTTCATCAGGATAACAGGGAGAGATCAGACTTGGCCGAACTCCACATCTGTGACAATATCTTAGTATTATTTAACGCGCCGCAGTTTCAGCGGAACATCTGACATATAAACTAGGCATCAACCAAACGTCCTCTCGCAATACATAAACAGAGCTGTTAAATTCTCTTCTTAATTGCCGTCTTAAAGCTTCCTTGTTTGAAATAGTGATTGCCATATTTGGGTGTCCCGTAATTACAGGGAAATGCTTATACTGATGAAATAATGGAGACCAGAAACACAATGAACAAGAAGTCAAATTAAGCTCATCAGAATTAATGGGTAACATCAACCGTACAAAGCCCCTATCCAAAAGCATATAATTATAAACTGATGATGGAATGGACCTTCAGGTTTTGAATCACAGGATATTTTTTGTCCTGATATGAACTATAGTAAATTGACTTTCCGGACGTCAGAGCTGCAGTGATTGAAACTGACTCCATCTTTCTCAGAGGATGACTGTGCTCTGTCTGCTTCTTTACACCCACAGATCCGAGGGGCTAACTGATAATGTGTCAACGTTAACTCTTTTGAGGTCTGTGTTTGCTGTCTTCATATGGAGACCCTCCTTTTAACAGAACACTGAGGAGAACATCATGTTCAGAAACAAACTCTGTATGTGAGATCTGATTGGGCCCTGGTCCACCTCTGATAGTTTAACGGCACTTTTACACTAGAACAAGGAGGAATGCAGTACAATGTACAAATGTTTTTCCATTACAAATTAAGTGAAGCCTTACCTGAACTTCTCAATGGCAGAGCCAAAAGTGGGCTGCAGCTGAGTTGAGCGCTCTGATTGGTTGATATGTCGTTATGACAACAGACGGATTAGGAAAATACTGTTTAATTTTCCTATCTGGCAAAAAATAATAACAACAACAATAGAGACACAAACTAACAAGTGCAAGCACGATCGTCTGTTTGGATGAGTTTTCTATTGTTTTCTAGCTGTGCTAGGTTTAGGCTAAAATCCTGAGAAAAAAGAAAAATATATAAACAATAAAAGTCCACAATAACAAATGCAGATCTTACAGAAAAACCTTCTGCCGGTTTGACCCCATGGGTGGGGTTTTGAGATGACTGGTCATAAACTGTGTGGACAGAAATGAGTCCGAAACTGTCCTGAGATACAATGAAGCATAAAAAATGCTACAGGTTTGGTGCTATTGCAGTATAGATTAGGCACTGGTTCCTGTTTAACAATGGAAAAATTCCTCTCATTTGCCAGCCAATCTCAATTTTAAGTCAAGGCTTGCATATGTAAGGGAAATGTTGTGTTTTTCTGGATAACAAAGCACCCATAAAAGTGTCTGCAAAGGCTGTAAATGTTCTGATGGGTCTGAAGAGTATTTTATAGATAATACTTTAGATGGAAACCTAGTTATATGAACCAGTGGTCATAAATAATAATAATAAATACGGGAAAAAAGATGCTGCCCCCAATTTCTTTTTCTTCTATAATTATTAAATCATCAACCAACTGAAATACAACACAAAACGCCTATATAAACAACAAAATTAATAAACTTAAGGTAAATATGTACCACTGACAACTGGCAGCATGAGAAAAAGTAACCCCCCCCCAATATTTGTTTTTGAAGTTTGTCAGTCTATGTGTTGCAAAGTCAATGCTTAGATTCTGGGATTCCAGCGAGAGCCATTATCTCCAGGTGCAGGAAACATGGAACAGAACTGAAACTTCTCAGAAGTTGCTGGCCTGCCAAGAGCACAACCATGACTCATCCAGGGAGTCACAAAACAACTCAGATGAACATCTAAGGAACTGCAGGCTTCGCTCACCTCAGAAAAGGTCAGCATTCATCATTCCAATTGAGCAAAAACGATATCCAGGAGGGAGCTGCAAGGCAAACCCACTGCTATCCAAGAGAAGGCTTTGCCTCTTGTTTGCCAAAAAAAAGCTTAATGACCCCCAGGACTTTTGTAAAAAAAATGTTCTGTGGACTGAGCTGAAAGTGAAACATATTTGGAAACCAAAAGCCTCATTACATCTGGCATGAAGGTAATGCAGCATTTCTCAAAAATAGGGCCAAATCAGCAGTCAAACATGGCGATGGTAGTGTGATTCGGGGATGCTTTGCTGCTTCAAGGGCAAATAAATTGATGGAACCATGAATTTAGCTGTTTACAATAAAATCCTCCAGAAGATTCTCTGGCCATGTATTCTTGATCTGAAGCTCTATTGTATTTAAGAAGCTCAAAAGAAGCATTATGAAAGTTTTAGAGTGACCTTATCAAAGTCCTGAGATACTATGGCAAGACCTTAAGCGCTATTTATGTTGGAAAAGCTATTCAATAAAGGACTGCTGTAAAAAATAAACATTACAGACCTACTCCAAAGTGATGTGAAATATTTCTAGTCACAGAGTTACTACTGATGAAGACTTAGCCAGTGTTAAGGTTTAAGTGGCAGTTACTTTTTCATGTCGGCAATAGAGATGGGGCAAATCTTCTTTTTTAACAATAAAAAGGGTTTTCTAAGAATGAGTCTGAAGCACGGAGAGGAGAGAACTCTGTGGTGCCAACGTGCCACCCAGATTCTCATGTGCCAACTCATCCGTCAACCCAAGGAACTTTGACCCAAAGCACGAAAACACCTCGACTTTCACAGGTACCGTTTGAGGGCCTGTAACAAAAAGCATGTTTTGACATGTGAAGGGACAAGTCACTGAAGCAGAACGCACTGTTCCCGAGGGAGATGTTGGCTCACTTTTTGAGTTAGAAGACAGAGGTAGGTTACAGAATAAGAGAGCAGCATTGAATAGTCTGTGAGGGTCACACTAACCATATCTGTGCTGATAAAACATGCTTCCATGAACAAAAACACACCACAGAGTCGTGTAATTGTTCCGGAGCTCCATCGATTTCTAAGAAAGCCATTTCAGTGTCAAAAATGAATTTTAGAAAATCTTTATAATCAGAATTTTCAGCCAAAATAATACCAGTAATTTACTGAGAAATGTTTAAAATGGAGCGTGCAACCAATGAACACCCGCACTCACACACAGGTTCAAGATTATATATTGCTCACACAAAGCTAGCGAAACCAGCAAGGTTCCACTTTACAGACGGTCCAGGTCATTCAATAGCTCCCTTCAAACCTGCTGCTTTTAGTGGCCAACCTCAAACACGCCAACCTTTTGAAAACCAGTTTTTACCCTCGTGCCTTTCTTAAGCCAGACGTTTCACTCAAAAAATTGTAACAATGCAGCAAGTCATCACATCAAAGAACACAAATTCACATACAGGGAGACTCTGCTGCAGTAATTAAACATTATTTTAAAGCCGCTTTCAGTCTTTAGATGTGCCTTGTGCTGGCCAGCCTCTTTATACATAAAAATGGACTAGTGAATAACCTGTGACTAGATATTTTTAAATGTGTTATGTTGGTATATACTTACCTTGTTATATATACTTACCTGGTTGGTGTGAAAATACAAATTAAAAATACTGTTTTCTGCCTGTCAAACTCTTCAGCATACCACTCAGCATTGAGTACCACCAGTATACTGATCACTGCCTGATCATCTGGAATCATCTGTTCATGGTTCTTCACTTCTTCAGTTAGATATTTTTTGTTCTGCTTGATTGATTCAGTCTTAACAAACAAAACACACATCTGAAGGTCCTGGGGCTGCTGGACAAGAAATGAGAGTCTTTGAAATTTTATCAAGACCAGATTTAAAAACAAGAAAGTCTGGATCTCTGGAAGCAAAATACGAATAAAATACATTTGCTAACTGTACTGTTATTCATTATTTAAATTAATTCTATATTATTCAATAATACCTTTAGGCATCCTGGCCAACCTGTCCTGATATACAATGAAGCATCAAAAAATGCTACAAGTTTGTTTGCTATTGCAGTATAGATTAGGCACTGGTTCCTGTTTAACAATGGGAAAATTCCTCTCATTTGCCAGCCAATCTCAATTTTGAGTCCAGGCTTGCATATGTAAGGGAAATGTTGTTTTTTCTGGATAACAAAGCACCCATAAATGTGTCTGCGAAGGCTGTAAATGCTCTGATGGGTCTGAAGAGTACTTTTATAGATAATACTTTAGATGGAAACCTAGTTATATGAACCAGTGGTCATAATTAATGATAATAAATACAGGAAAAAAGATGCTGCCCCCTAATCTCTTCTTCTTCTATTATTATTAAATCATCAAGCAACTGAAATACAACACAAAACGCCTATGTAAACAAAAAAATTAATAAACATACGGAAAAAATGTACCACTGACAACTGGCAGCATGAGAAAAAGTAATCCCCCCACAGTCTTTGTATGTGTTGCAAAGTCAATGCTAAGATTCTGGGATTCCAGCGAGAGCCATTATCTTCAGGAACAGAATTGAAACATCTCAGAAGTTTTTCAGAAACCTTCAACCTTCAACTATGTTTCCTATTACACCACAGTTTCAGGAGTGTTTGACTGAAAGTAACCACAACCAATGCACTGCCCAGAGAGAGAGAGGGGGAGAGAACGATTCCACATCCTTCTTATTAGAGGTAGTTCTGATGTGGATCTGATGTTAATGTGATGTAGATCTGAAATTCTTCTGGTGTAGTTAAAATGTGGATGGGATTTGGTTCTGATTTTGTTCTGATTAGGTTATGATGTGGATTTGATGTGCTTATGATGTGATTCAGATGTGGATATTCTATAATTCTGATGTCGATATGATGTGGTTTTAATAAGGATGTTGTGTGGTTCTGATGTGGTTCTGATGTGGATGTTGTGTGGTTCTGATGTGGATGTGATGTTGTTCTGATGTGGTTCTGGTGTGGATGTGATGTGGTTCTGGTGTGGTTCTGGTGTGGTTCTGGTGTGGTTCTGATGTGGCTCTAATGTGGTTCTTTTGTGGTTCTGATTTGTATGTTATCTGGCTCTGATTTGGATGTGATGTGGATGTGATGTGGTTCTGATGTGGTTCTGATTTGGCTGTGATGTGGTTCTGGTGTGGTTCTAATGTGGTTCTGATGTGGTTTAGAGTGTCGGGAGCTCCTCTCTCTGCTTCTTCAGCACCTTGATCAGCTCCTCTCGCCCTGCTGCAGTCCCGCCCCGCCCCGCCCCTCCCTGCCCGGCTCCAGCTACCGGAGCACCACGTGACTCCATGTCTCCGGGGCTGTCGGTCCCTGGCAGAGCTCGGCTCACAAACACATCGCACCTTTTTTCATCCTCTCGCACCAAACAGGGAGCGACGTCCTTCCTCTCTCTTCCTCTCCCTCTCTCTCTCTTTCTCTCTCTCTTCTTCTCCCTCTCTCTGTGTACTTTCTGAGAGAAGAATGAACCGTTGCGTGCTGGTCTTCACCAGGCTCTAAGCTTGTGACCCGTGGGGACTCTGAGGGGGGATCTGCATAGGGCGATTGCATCCCTGTGCGTTTTTTCCTTCTTCTCCCCTCCACTCCGATGCGGTGATTTTTTTTATCAGATAAGAGAAAATCCTCCTCAGAAAGAAAGTCAATGCAGGAAGCATCATCGAGTGAAGCTGGACGGTCGAGGGGGGAGCGCACGATGGTGTTTCTCTCAAGGTAAATGAGACTCTTCATTTGGCTTTGGCTTTGTTAGTGCACGGATTTGTTTTTTGAATGACTGAATTGATACACAGGTGAAACCCATGCTTCTATATGTATGGTGCCCCTGTTGATACCCAGGGGGTTGTCACTGGCACGGGTGCGTTTTTTTTTCTGCACGGTCGGAGGGTATCGTGTTGTATAGCCTGCAGCAGCCTGTGCTGGGAGCCAGGCTTCTCCCTGGCTCGGAGGAGGAGGAGGAGATGGCTGATAATTGGCTAAGCCCTGCGCATCTGACTCATCCATCTACTGCACCGATCAAACAGTGGCTCCGTAAATGCACGCGTAAAGAGAAATAATGTCGCGAGGCGATAGTTGATTGGTAATGTTTAAACTACAACAGTGTTGCTGTGTTTGGTGCAGGTTAGAGTCGGAGAAAAACCGAATATGTGCCGATTTGGGCTGTTAAATAATCGAGGGTGCCATTAAATATGCTGCTCTGCGTCCTCATTGTTCTACAGTGAAAAAAAAAACCAACTCGCGCGTAATGGCACATCCTCGCGCTGTATCAGCTGTCTGAATATGTGCATGCAGAGCTTCAGGGATGGACTGGTGGACTGAGCATTAATAATGACCCCCCTCCCCGCCGCGACCCTCTCCTCCACCGAGTCCGAGCTCCGTTTGGGAAAGAGACATAGACTTTGGCTTGCTCCCTCACTCCCACGTTTCAAAGGGGCACATGTAATAATCATGCTGTTGATAACGAACACTGATTAGTTAACTTCAGACGGTCCTGAAATGGAGGAGTTTGAATCAGGGTGTTCGGAGACTTGTGGTGGTTTAATGTGGCCTTTATGGCTTCAAGGGATACATGCATTGCTGTATAACGGTATAAGAGACAGGGAGAGAGAAAGAGACAGAGAGAGGGAGAGAGAGAGAGAGAGAGAGAGAGAGAAAGAGAGAGGAAGAGGTAGAGAGATATATAAACACATAGAGAGAAATAGTGAGAAAGAGATGGATAGATATTGAGAAAGATGAAGAGATGACCAGAGAGATAGAGAATGTATGAGCGAGAGAGAAAGATAGAAGTGAGGTGATAGAAATAGAGAAAGAGGTAGAGAGCGACGGATAGAGAGAGAGAGCGAGAGCGAGAGAGCATGCGTTACAGTGACGCATTTGGGATTTGCCATATTGTGACTTGCTGACGAGAGCTGCGTTAACTGTTAACTTTTTTGTATCACTGTCATCATCACTCGCTTTAAAGCAATGCCAGTTTTTTTCCCTTGTCCAGACTAATAAGTACCTCAATCCTCCTCTGATGGCTGTAAGTAAGGGGAGATGGTCAGTAATAGAGATTTCTGCATGGTATTTGCTGTATATATCGTGGGTTGATGTATTTCATGCCTCTCTGAAATTAGACTTTAAGACTCCTGTTTCTTATTCTTTTCAGATTGCGGATCAGTATGTCAGAGTGGATGTGATTAGAAGGTTTGTGAGCTCTGAAGGCCCTGCACGGGCCTGCATATTAGCCCCGTTCCGAGAAGGGTCTTTCTTTACCCCGATTTTTTCTGTCCGTCTGATACTTGGCCAGCGCAATGACTATAAATTAAGCTCCTGTGACCCATGGTGGCCTGATTTACTATGAAGTTTCCTGTAAATACGTGACTTCATGTGATGGATACGTTGACAAACAAGCCCCCACTGTAGCCCATTTAGATTCTATTGATGGGATTCTATTCGCATTAAGAGAACCTGATTTTAGTAGTAGTACAGATTAATTTTATGCCCTAGTTGTTTTTTTTGCGGCAGAAATCAAGCCTGTTCATTTAAATGCTTCTTATGTTGCATCTATAGATGATCAACATTAAATATGATTAGGCCATAGTGTAGGATCTCTCCTTTCTTCCAAACAGAACAATGAATAAAGAAAAGATCTTTAACTGCTCCGTCTGTCGCAGGGAGGTCATTTTTTATTTAGGACAGGAAAACTAAGGTTAATCGATTGTATCCCATTTTTAGCTTAGTTTTATCCACTCTCTTGGATTCACCATGAGCTTCTCCATGCGTAACGGCGCACATTTGATTTGGATAGGCCTCCTGGTTTGTTGCTTGGTTGACATAGGGGCTAGCATGGAGTTCACTGGCGCTGAGGGCCAGTGGGCGCGGTTCCCCATGTGGAACGCCTGCTGCGAGAGCGAGATGAGTTTCAACATGAAAACGAAGAGCTCTCACGGACTCCTAGTTTACTTCGATGACGAAGGATTCTGCGACTTCTTAGAACTGCTCATCCACAACGGTAGACTCAGTTTGCGCTTCTCCATCTTCTGCGCTGAGCCGGCCACGGTACTGTCCGACACCGCGGTCAACGACAGCCGCTGGCACGCGGTCATCTTGCGCCGGAGTTTCAAAAACACCACGCTGGTTGTGGACGACGAGATCAAGTGGGTGGAGGTGAAGTCCAAACGAAGGGACATGACCGTTTTTAGTAACTTGTTCTTAGGGGGGATCCCTCCAGAACTGCGCTCTGTAGCCCTGCGCCTCACGTCCTCCTCCATTAAAGACCAGGTCCCCTACAAAGGATGGATAACCGACTTGAAGGTGAATGCATCCGAGCCAGAGCTCATTGGTAGCGAGGGGATCAACAGCGACATTTGCGAAGCCGACCACATTTGCTTGAACGGGGGAGTGTGCAGCATCGTGAACGACGAGCCCACCTGCGACTGCTCTGAAACCGGATTCCAGGGCAAAGACTGCAGTGAAGGTAAGAGGCCTGGATTCGCCGCCCCTGTTGTTAAAACAGTTGAAATGTCTTTTGTTTTTGAAAAACAGAATTTTGGTTCCTTTCTTTGTTTTCTGTTTGTTTGTTTTCTTTTTCGAACATTTGCACTAGTACCTCAGAAAGAAGTGCATGCTACATCATGTGTGTTCCAGGCCTCCACCGTGGCCGTGGGCCGTGTTACATCACAGGATTACCGTAGCTGTTTTGCACCGCAGAGAGCAACAGCATGAGGGAAATACGAGGTTTTATGCTCACGTTTTAGACAAGATTTCAGGACCTCCTTCAGGAAGACCAGAACCATATTCCTTAAAAGATGGTAGCCTCACAAAGCACTGCAGCATATTCACTGTACTCATCTACAACTCTGGGTGGGGGGGGGGCGTGAGACGTCATATTAAATGAGTAAGCAGGTGTTTCATAGAGCAACATGAAGGTTTGATGGAGATGCTGCATCAGAATCGCACCCACACAGCTCAGGTGGTGTGTAAATCCTAAGAATTGTTAAAACTTCTAAAAATGTAAGCCTGTGTTTAATTAAATGGGACGAATATTGTGGTTAGCTTATCTGAAGAAGGGATCGATTCGACTCAGACATGAAGCTTAACGTTTTCTGATTGGTTTCCAGCTGAACTTTGATGTCGCTGATATTGAGTTTCTTCCACCGTATTCCTTCTTGCGCGATGCTCTCTGAGGATTGAGATACTGATGGATTTCGTGTTGGGTAGGACTCAGGCTTACAAGATACAATGTTGCCAAGGAAACAACATACTCACCCAGTAAATGTTGTCCTAGTAAGGCAGAATGAAGACTGAATTACAGACTGCTGCGCTGTGAAGTCTAGAACCGGGTTTGGTGTTGCTGCAAGGTTCTGCCTGGCCTTTTAAACAGCTCCTGCACTGTAAATCTACATATTTAAAGAAGCGGTGCTTTTGATTAGCCATTATTATTGATAAAAAACTGCCTGTCAGGCACTCAATCCCCTTACTCATGTCCTGTAGGACGATGTTTGGAGGAGTAGATTGAGGCTACAGCACTAGTTTTCTGCCATAAACAAGCTTAAGGTATTCAGACTGGCAAGTTTCGAGACACTGCGAATGGCTCTGATTTCCCATCTTGGTTTTTCTGGGTGTCCTGTATGATGCATGATTTTGGGCTTCAGCTTTAAGCCAATGGAAATCGATATGATGCCCATTTTCCCTGCTGATTAGGCTGGTAGGAATGGCTTGCCACCTTATTTAATTCTAAAGATATGTTATTGGTATTAAGCCATTAATTGGAATGCGAATGCTTTAGTTAATGGCACAGCCTGCTCCCTCTGAATATTAATGTCATACCTCATTACAGATAGAAAAACGGGCTCGGAAGATATCCTTCATGCAGGGAGTTATAATAATAGTAGCGCTGCAACAACGTGTCTTTGCTTTCCTCCAGTAGCAGGAAGGGACGGGATGACCTTTCGCTACGTCGTTTAGCTTTGTTGTTATTAGTGCACCCTTAATGGCTAACGAAGAGGACAGAGAGAGACATGAACGTTTAATGGCTTACATGAAACAGATGCCAGTTTCCTTTAAACGTCTTTATGGCTTCCCTATTGTAAACGCTGCATGTGAAGTTGATATGGAATAAGAAAGCTGCAGGTACACAGTTGTGTGACTGCTTTCCATGCCACGCTTTAACGCTGGCTGTCAGCCTTGCAGGCATGCTGATCCGTCAGAGGCCACTGGCTTGATTTGCTGGTTATGTAAACTCTGGCGAGGAAGAGGGTGGTGCCGTAACGTGTCTATTCTGAACGCACAAGCGCTCCGTCACTCTCTCGACAGGCAGTTGCCGTAATGACATTCTTTAGTGAAGCAGGTGTGGTGATCGCAGTGGGAGAGGGAGGCCGCACTGCAGAGAATAACAGTGCTACATGTAATGAGATACTTCTACTCTGCCGGACGTGGCGAGAGCAAGGCATTTACTGTGTTATTATCCTTCATCTGTTTTCTTTTGATTTCTTTACATTCGAGAGCCACAAAGGATTGTTTTCTGCCAAGTGCCACTCATACGTACCTCAACCCCCCTCCTCCCCACCTATTAGATTTCACAGCGTAATTCGTAAAGCGCGTGCTCCTTCGAGGCGGCTGCTACACGTCCAAGGCTCCGCTGAGGAGTGGTATTTGGTTTGCGGGGCCGATGCATCGATCGTGCAGCCGTGTTTAAATATCACTGTTGGTTGTACAGATAGAAAGGGTTTACAGAAGCATTATGTCACATTTGGGGCTGCATATGCTCCAGTTCTTCGGCTAAGCCCTTTGTGCTGCTTTAAAGATGCTGGGGGTCTCTGGGACCTGTGCAGGGGAAGGAGAACAGCACCGTTTTAGCAACACAGCTCTAGTGAGAGTCGAGACAGGAAATGCAAGAAGGGCACTGCATTTAACCAATCAATAAATCAATCCAGCCGTCAATCAACCAACCAGTCCACCTCTCAACCAATCAATCCATCACTCAGTCAACCAATCAGTCACTCAGTCAATCACATATTAAAGAAAATTGCCCCTTTTCTACAAGCAGTTGTAATTTCTGGTTGCTTTTGTGCATCGAAGCATATTTCAACCGAGAACCCAGAACAAAGAATAAACATATTAGGATATTTATATTTATATATTATATGTGCTTTCTAGATGAATGTATGCTACATCTGAGTGAAAGAAGCACTTATTAAAATCTAATAATGAATATATTCTGTTATATTTGAATTTATATGAGACTAATTTTATTCTGTCATTAAAGTGCACTCAGTGAAGGGTTTCAAGGTATTTGCCTTGATCTCCTGACTGCTGAGATTTACGAGGGCCATTTCCTCTGTTTACAGTCAACCTTCAACCTCTTAGACCTCTCGGCATCTGCCCTCTGTAAGCTTTGGCGATGATTCGTACACATGGATGTCCTGCATGCAGAGCTGTGCTGTATCACATCATCTAAAGCTGCATATAGACGGACTAAGCCCTCTAATCTCTCTGTGATACAGATGAGGCCCTTATGGAAAAAACTGTATACAGCACCACATGTGTTGGACTGGACTGAGTGAAGTCTTCTGCGTTGGTGCGGCCTTATGGCTCTCACACGATTTTCACCTTTTAATTTTTAATAGTTTCTGATATTTGCTTGAAATTTGGACTATTTCAAGTTAACACATTGCCTTTTGAAATGTTGCCAACTTAGCAGGTAGAGACGGTTTCTTTATTTTTAGAAACGGCGACTCTTCTTTGGGTCAGCAGATGATTTTTGATGAAGCTGGGCTAAATATTTGTTGACAATGACACCTTCAGTGACTTTGCCATAGTGGAAGGCCTTGTACAGCAGAGCATGCACAGAGTGACCCCCCTCACAGGGCTCAATGCAGTATCTCTATGTGTGTGTGTGTGTGTGTGTATGTGTGTGTGTTTGAGAATAACACACTCTGACGAACTGAAAAACTGCTATAAACGAGCAGCTGGAGCTGTGGCCCTGGTTGCACAGGGCTGTGTGATCGCATGCGTCACATTGCGTTTGGCCCGTGCCCTCTCAGGCCCATACTGGTGCCACTGTGTGTGTGTGTGTGTGTGTGTGTGTGTGTGTGTGTGTGTGTGTGTGCGCATTCATCCTCTACAGCTAGCTCTTATTCTCCACCAAAAGCCAGCCAATGTTCACGGCCACTGCTCAAAACAAGCCATCAGCTTGATGCGAGCCTGGCTCTTTTGGATTCTGCAGCATTAGAGGAGGCTGCACAGTCCCGATCTGCCAGTCAGGACAGAGTAAACACAACTGCAGCCCCGCCAGTCGCGCCGTGAGAGGAACCGGCATGCGTGCAGGCCTCCCTCTCTTTCTGTCTCACACGCACAAACACACATACATGAACACACACACACAAGTCCAAACAGGATTAGCAATGTACTGGCATATAGTGTAAGGGAGATAATGGCATCACTTAGGTTCCCGTGCTAAAGGCCGAGGGTGATTGTGAACATGAAATCGATACTCTAGGCCGCGCTCTTCCCGAATGCTGCAGCAGCACACGGTTAGGGCAAGCTGCTTGATGTTTCTCGGTGTCATCAGGCTAATTTGCTTGGCCGGCCCTCATATTTACCAGTGTTTTGTCTCAGATATTTGTGTTTCATTCATTGTAAAGAGATTATTGGGTTGGCACCGCGCGAAGGTATTGCCCGCTGCTTCATAATCTGCCCGAGAGAGAGGACACAGTAGGAGTAGGCCTGCGATGCATAATGCCATCCCGCACTGCAACACTAACCGCATAATGTTGATTTGTTATTATTTCTGCCATGGCACGTTCTTTTTATGTAGTTTTTTTTGTTTGTTTGTTTGTTTGTTTGTTCATTCATTCATCAACATTTTTGTTCTAGTGGCAGTTGTGGTGCAGTGCATGCAATTTGTATTTGGTCGAGAGGAGCAGACTGCAGCGGTAAGTCCCGGGTCACTTTTCCCCTCGAGGTGCCAAACGGCCGAGGTAGGACTGGATGCTTTAAACCTTTAAGGTAGAAGAATAAAGGCTATTTTTTACGCAAACTCGGGGTGTCAGGGGCCGCCCAGCGAGGAGTTGGCCCGAGGAAAGAGAGGTGTGAGTTGAAGCAAAGCATGAAAGGCTCAATTCTCAGGTAATGTACTCTTTCATTAGCGGAGGAAAACACTGAATTCAGTGCAAACCAAAACGTAGTCGTTCACTTTGGTGTAATTCATCACACCAGTTTACATGTATGTACTCAGGTACTGTACATTTCATCCTAACTGACTAACGAGCTTTTCTTTATTGAACACCTGCATGACTCACTTCTGTTCCCTTGTTTAATTCTCTCGGCAGTACAAAAAAATAAATAATAAACCTGCAGAAGTGATTTAAGAGAAGATCTCGCCTTTAGCCTGTCCTGTAATCCATCAAAACTGTTTTGATGTTGAATATAAGACATAAATTAGGTTCTAGAAGCTTTATTATGTGTTACTTTAAAGAAGGAAATATCCCTAATTGCCACTTTCTCACTGTCTGCCATTTTGCTTCTAGTTATTATTTAACTGCCTGCATGTTTGTGCATGCTCTTTAAAAAATGCCACAGTTTTAATGTGTCTCAGCATTAGTCACTCATTAATTATAGGATTATGAGGAAAAGAAGTTCAACCAGGATGACTTGGCCTCTGAATTGAATTTCACTGTTTCAAATTACAACCTGGCGGGCCATTTTAATGTTCCCTGACAAGCTGGAGCGTCCTGGATGGTGAAGGAGTAAAGGGAACCAGTAATTGGGTAAGAAAGCGAAGAAAATGAAGTCTCCCTGGTTGAACCTCCATCAAGCTCCATATATTAGAAGGAATTTAGGACCGGGACCGTAGACAGAGCTCGAAAAGCACAACGGTAGAAGAGCACAATGGAATCCTCTACTCTTAGCCTCACCATGGCAGCATTTGTTTTGGCTTAGGCAATTGCACGGAGTGAAAAGTCGTATGTATCCGTGGTAGTCCTCAGGTTGGGCCACCTTCCAGACTGCATGCCTCTTAATCAATGTCTTCCTCTTTCTCTCCACGCCTCGGCCGACCCTTCCAGAAGAGGCCTACGTTGGAGGTGGGTACATTTTTACCTGCTCCCTTCTATTCTTCTCTCATTCATCATTCCCCCCTTCCTCACGTACTTCTCTCTATTTCCAAACATCCTCCTAGAAATGTAAAGTGTCATTTTTTTTTTGGTTTTTTTTTTTTTTTGTAATCGGGACCACAAGGACGGTAAGTAGATTAAAGGTTTGCCTCTTTGGGACCGGAACCGTCTGTCAGGTTCTTAACAAGGTGCACACAGCAGGTAAAAGGTAATATCCTTCCTTCCAGGACCAGCTCCTGTCCATTTCTTTAAAGAGGTTGGTGAGGAACGCTCAGGGTTTTGGCATCGTTGGTCTCAAATTTGGAGCTGCGATGAGAAAAATTAGCTCTTGATTAGAGCATCAGCATTATTAAATTCCACTTCGTGCGATATAGACCTCTCTCTCTCACTCTGTCTCTCTCCCTTTCTCTCTCCACTCTCTCTCTCACACTGTCTCTTTCCCTTTCTCTCTCCACTCTCTCTCTCACTCTGTTTCTTTCCCTTTCTCTCTCTCCCTCTCTCTCTCTCTGTCTCTCTCCCCCTCTCTCTCTCACACCCTGTCTCTCTCCCTTTCTTTCTCTCTCTCTCACACTCTGTCTCTCTCCCTTTCTTTCTCACTCTCTCTCACTCTGTCTCTCTCCCC
>JBBKCR010000101.1:33974736-33986478 GCA_037577295.1 Ladigesia roloffi
CTCTCTCTCTCTCTCTCTCTCTCTCTCTCTCTCTCTCTCTCTCTCTCTCACACACACACACACACACAAACACACACTCACATTCCCCATTATTTGTAGGCCACAATAATGGACGTATCAGACACTACCAGATAAAATGAACCATTATAGGCTTTCAATCAACCCTGGTGCCTTTTAACCAGACATGCTTCTTCATTCCTCCAGAATCCAGAGAAGAACCTGCTGAAAGGGACCATTCTAGAGAAACGTCCAGAGAATTGTTCACAGCACTGATTATCAAAACCAGAGTTGATTAATGATTAAATACTCAAAACTACCTCATAAAAATGTTTGCAGATACTCTGCCTAATGCCTGGAATGGTTAATGATAGATTTGTTATGATAGTCTTCATGGCAGAGGGGTGTGTACGTTCCTTTTTTTCAGATTTACCACTATTGTGTCATTATCAACATTACACGTAAAACTCAGATGTTTTAGGTTCATGAGTGGTTTTTGTTTGTAAGTACAAAGACTATATATGCTTTTTAGATATTGTGACGTCTGGTTCCTATCACTGCCATTATAAAGAAAGAGTTGTACCTTTCTGACCAGTGGAATAATCAGTGCAGTCTTTATTGAACTTTGTAGTTCTATGAAAGGGCAGCTATTACACCCCAAATTATTTATTCCTATTGGATGTTTCAGAGATGCTACACACCATGGGCATCCTCGCCATTCAACCAGAGGAGGGACATGTCCCCCTCACATTTCATAATTATTTGTTTGGACCCCCCCACACACATTTAACATAAATAATGAGTTCACCCAGCGCTGTTGAATCTTTAATTTTTGGTGAAAGAATCCAATCCACTAAACCAATAGAAGAACACACACCACTGGAAATCCCAGCAGCCTGTCTGTGAAGAACGAGATTTGCATGCCCGCAGTAACCCTGTCCCCACCCAAAACCCACCCCCACATGTACAAACCCCGCCCTCACGCATAAACCCCGCCCCTACATGTCCCCTTCACATTAAAAAAGCTTCTGACGTCCCTGCTACACACACTCGGATATTTGTGGGCCTCACCAGTGCATCAGAGAAGCTACAAGAGCCACTGATGCTTGGTTTGCAATCAAATCGGTGTCTTTTAACTTCATCTGCATCTGTATGCATGGCCTGAATCCGGGCAGGAAGCAGCTTATCTTTGTAGTTCTTCTTTTTAGTATTTCTGGCATGTTCTCGCCCCCTGAACACATGTCAGTGTCTGGCAGCTCTATAGGCGTTTTCCTTTATGGTTCCCCTTTTACGGCACTACAATGCAGAGGCATCTCCATCAGTGTACTTAAACTACTAGGAGCCGACAGCACAGCTGCGATTGATACATGTGTGAAAAAGCTCCTCAGAAGTTTCTCACTGATGTGCTCATATAGAACGGCAGAACTGTGGTTTGCAGAATTTTTTTTTTTTTTTTTGGTCTCCTGTTTGCCTTTTGTCAGTGTTCGGTATGAATAATGAAAAAAGTCCTGATGATATTCTGTGGCAACAATACCTGCCATACACTGTGATATTAATTAGAGTTATTCATAATGCCCCAGTCATGTTCTCGGAATTAATGAGCCAGACCCTGTTTGTTCTTTTGCCATTCTTCAATGTCTCTCGTTCAAAGCCTTTTACATTTTTTAAAAGTGAGGAATGTTCAATTAAGTGACTAATTAAGATCAAACAGTGCGGATCAGGGCCCAGTCGCACGTGAGGCCTCACTGCAAAAAAAATAACGTCTTAAACGTGGGCAGTAAGCAAATCTAACACACTCATAATGACATTGTTGTAAGGATATTGTAAGCGAGGAAGGGGTATTAATAAAATTTATTATTATGTCCATACATAACACAGTGGCAGGTGATATTGTAGTTTACATTATTAACATTAATGTATCTAATCTTCCTGAGGACTGCAAATGTCAAAACACTGTCTCCATCAGGTCCTAGATCCAGTCGGCAAAGTGCACAATATTGCTAAAAGCAGTGTTATGTTTATGTTATGTTATGTTTTAATCAATTTAATTAGTAATCAACCAGTCTTACACATATTTAGTTGATTATATCATTTAAACAGTGACTTTTACCTAATATACCTGAAGTTTGTACCATAAACATAAGTGCTTTCATAAGATCCTGCTGTGCCGGTTTCCTCCCTTTCAGTGATGCTCATGAAAGCATCACTGAAAGCATCACTAATCCTCTTATACCTATGAAGAGGTTGTTTGCCATTCAAATCCAAACCAGCTGATCTATTGAAAAGTTTTAATCAATATATTTGCCCTTTCTATAATCCTATAATAATCTAAAGTGAAAAGCAGCTGTGAAGCAATATCACAAGGTTTTAACACCATAGAATGCCAGTATTGTCCATATATCACAAACTACTGATTCTAATGTTTAAAATGAATTTATTCCAGGTTATTTTACCCTCAGTAAGCAATACTCAGTCTGCACCAACACTTTTAGGACCATAACATGATGTTAAATATTACACATTGTCTGCATTTATGGTTTATTTCGTAAAAGTAATCATCTGTTAGTAATCTAAGGTGTGGAGGTCATGAGGATTGATGCCCTGGAGAGGTGCACTGGATGTTTCATTTATAATTCCGCACGACCTGCTGCGAATGTCCTTGTTTGTTGGACCGCTGCCCGTTTTCTGATTTCTTTCTCATTTACAGCTGCAGATAATGTTTTAAAGTCTCACTTTAAATACATGAGGGCCTCGTTAGCAGTTGTATAAGCTTAGTGTCAGCATAACCAGCTCAGCAGTCTGTGCTCCGTTTAATGGCGTTGTTGTTGCTGTCAGTGGTCCATAGCCTCTAGTATATGTTTAGCTTGGATAATTGCGGTGTTATTATCTGCTGTTGTTGTCACTCCTGTTGGTTTTTTTTTTTTTTTTACCGTTGTTAGATTGGGTCTCTACTGCAAGTCCAGAGCAACTCTCATTAACCACAGTGCTCTCATCTCCAGCAACAAATAAGCAGGCAGAGCTGGTGCCGCGTACTTCATGAACCATCTACAGCCATCCCCCATGTCCACACACATACAAACACACACACACACCTGACCTTCTGGTATGCATACATTTAAATATGAACCATAAACCCCACGCCGCGAATTTTGTTCAGTTTTTGTCGAAGTAGGATTATATTTAAATCTGTGGAGGCGAGGTGACTATCTGCACACAATTAACACACACACGCACAAACACACTCATGCCGACTGAGTGCAAATTGTTGAGGGATCTACGTGGCTCGTGACCGATAAGAATGAACGACAATATTTTGGCTACATTTTTAGGCTGGAGGTGTCGGGGATGGAGGTGTGAATGCCGCGGAGATGCGGAGTGGTGGCCATAAATGGTGGAGGAGGGTGGGTGTTTTGTGGAGGTGAGAGAAAAGTGAGAAACACAGATGCATATAACCATGACTAACTTATTCCTGTTTTCCTACGCGTCATATTTCATGCCCTTTCACTTCCCGAGAGCCTATCAGCGCTAGAACAAAAGGTAATGCTAAACATACATATATATTAAAGAATAGGACAAGTTATATCAAAGCGTCGGATCTGAAGGAAGATCTTTCGCTCAAGAGCCGTTGTCTTGGCTTCATGTGGGTCAGGACATGTCTTTTATTAATCTGTACCTGCTGGTGATGGCGTGACTGACAAGTGCAGAAATCCTCTCGGAGAGAAATCCCGTATCTTCAAGCATGTCCACGTCTCTCTTTGTGCTCTCTCTCTCTCTGTCTGGGATGGAGATTTACACAGCATGAGCCACTCTGTCTTTATTTATCCCTTTCCTTTATCCACTTATTCATCCATTCACCCATTTGGACTTTGATTCTGGGTGTTGAATGTGTAGTACCGCATCTGGCCGCCGAGGTCCTGTTAGGCTCCGCCATGAAATAAAAGGAAAGTGTGTTGCGGAAAGTGCCAAGCAGGGATGAAATAGGAGGCTGCGACTTGAATGGGCTGGTAAGTGATTTTTGTCCGGTGGTGTAGCCGGGGGGCGTGCGGTCTCCCTACAGATTTATCTGGAGACGATTCTACAGGCTAGCCTGCAGCCCATCAACCGTTTATCTCGCCCCCCCCGCCTCAACCTTACACACTCCACCGATTTGGCTGGGAACACTGGCAGTAGACTCCTGCTACATGTTTCTATAGGGGTCTATAAGGGGCCGGGCTCTAAAAGCCACAGCCACTTTAACTCTGATATATGGGATGTGACACAGAGCAAAATGCTTGTTTTACTAAAGCGTCAACACCATTGGAGGGTGAGATGTTTGCAACATTAGACACTGAGACTCACAACTTACATTATTCAGAAACCATTTATTTCATTACTAAATAACTAATAGTAACATGTAAGAGGTTGTTAACCATGCTGGGAGCACAACAGTTGGTCAGCATACTGCAAAACAACTCCTTATATGGAAGTTCCTCCCAGTTTGTGCTGCTTTTAGGATTCCCAGTCACTGACGCCCTGATTACGGATGGCTGTGGCATCAGCATCAGAATCAGAAAACTGTATAGATCCCAGAGGAAATTGCCTATGTAATTACTGCAAGGCTCATAGAGACAATAACAATATTAAATATATAGTCTAAATAAATTCGATAAAAATAATAGTTGAAAACAGAATAAGAAATCTTTCTGTGATATTTACGGAGATGTTGGATATAAATTCTATAGACAAGTAACACAGTTGTGTGAAACCTACTGATACAAATGGTAGTTGGACACATTATTGCACATACTAGAGAATCAGTAATAATAATAAGTAATAAACAAGTAATACATGAGTGATATAAAAAACGTCACATGATTAACAGAGATCTAACTTTAACCCTCTTATGATGGAGCCAAAGTGGGGATAGTTGTGTCATTTGGGGACTGCACAGATTCTCTGCAACACCAATGATGAAGATAATGTTACATCTACAGATTTGCACTTAATTAAGTGCAGTTTTGACAAATAAATCACAGGTTTACCACATTATAAATAACAACAAAGCAAAATAGCAACAAAACAGTACCTTGTTTCTTGCATTAATTGTTTCTCTTTCATTCTCGCAGAGAAATTCTTTAGGGAGAGTGAGAGTAAGTATTTCAAAACTTCCTATCTTGGAACAACTTAGCATTTTAAGTTAAATAGTTTTCTTTTTTTTAATGCAGCCCAGTTTCTTATCATTTAAACTAAATCACCATTTGTTTTGTTTTTTACAATAAAAGTAAGCAATTAATTACACTGACATTTAATTTACATTCCATATCTTTTCTGTGTTTTCCTTGTCAGGAAATGACCAAAAAAAAACATGGCAAGAAAACAAAAGATGGATTTTTTGTTGCGAGAAACAAGAGCGATGATAAAACATCTCATTTTCTTACAGACACAAATGAATTAAATTAGCATGCAGTGAAGGTTTCAGTGCGATACGAGTGAGGAGTAACGAGTATAAAAAACCCCTTATGTTGTCACGGGTTAACATGGGTAGCAGTCACTGCACCACTTCTGTGCCCTTAAGTGCATATCTATTAACGTAGATTATAATAATGTCATAATAGCAACATCGTGAGCATCATCAGCGTTCCATTGTTTGTGTAGTTAGAAGACTACATGCTATTTGAAACCACTTGTTTTTTTTTCCCCCTTGGGGAAATGCTTGTAAAAAAAGGCAGTCAGAGTCAAGTGTTGTAGGTTCGTTTGCATAAATTAAGCTTTTAAATGTAATGAGGCTCATGTTTTTTTCATTAATAATTATCAGTGGCTATTTGGGAATCTTTATTGTCTTCGCTTTACCTCATTAAGCTAAGAGTAGGTAAAGGTGTTATTATCTGTGACTAATATTCTAAAATTAACATTTTAGTATCAAAACAATCTCATGTTGAGAGACTATTCTTCGCTATTTACTGTCAATCTAAACAGAGGAGTGTACATGTGCATGTGAATATATGTAGATAAGCGTGTGAGGAATAGGGAATATAGTGATTAATAATTACCCCAAACCCCCTGCAGCAATGCTAATGAGACTAATTCTGTCATGTTGCGTTTGTAAGATGCGCCACATTTCAGTCAATTAATGGTGACACTATTGGTGAGGTTATTTTTTTTAAACACGTAATTACTTTTTTTTTTCTCACCCGAGCTTACCAGGGGGCTGTTTTTTTTCGAACAGCTTGCGTATCGTTCGCTTTTCAGTTCCGTGATGAGAGGGGGAAGAGCTTACATCCATCTCACATGGTGCCAGCAGCTGGATGTGTGCGGAAAAAAGCTTAAATACAGCTTCGCCCGAAAGAGGTAGAACAGCTTGTCTCCCAGTAGGGAGAGAGTCCACAATGCGGCTCCGTGTCCTGAGGGAGAAAACTGTCGCCTCCAGCACCGGAGCGCTAAAGAGAGCAGAGGGCGGCGCTGGAAAAAGTCGAGCCCAGCGTTTCTGCGCCCTAATTGAATCTGATTAACAGGTAATTGCGCAACATTCGCTCAGTAAGCAAACCTCCCATTCCCGCTCGTTCTGTCGGGTCCTGCGTCCGGCGCAAATCGGTTTTAAATGAAAGCTCCAGTCTTCAGCATGAGACTGTGTGACAGAATACAGTCCCAGCAGAGAGAGACGGAGGGAGAGAGAGAGACGGAGGGAGAGGAGGAGAGAGGTTGGCGGGGTGTACGGAGAGTTTAGTGTTATGTAACAAATGCAGTTTGATGTTGTCTTCAGCTGATGCGCACACTTGGTTATTTGCACTCCATTTTTCTTGTCAAAATGTCACCCGCGAAATAGAGCCGTTTGATGAGGAGGCCGCTCCCGGAGTAAATGGCCGCGCTGCCACGAGCGTCACGTGAGAGGGAGATTGGATTTCCTCTGGGAGTGTGTGAAGTGGAGAGGAATCTGATTTAAGCACAAAGTGGAGAGATGAGAGATTGGATAGTGAAGAAATCACATTGGAGAACATCCAGATGGAGCACAGATAGAGCGCCCGAGATGGCGGTGCCACATGTGAAGCATTTGACACTGCGGTGCGGCGGGGTGCTGAATTATCACATGGCGGCTGTCTGTGGTGGACCTGAATATTTCCATCTACGTATTTCACAGTGTACTTTCGCATATTGAGTTAAAGAGGAACGATGGAAACGGCAGAAATGGAAAAGACCTGCCTTGAATAAATTCCAATTACGATGAAATAAAGAAACCAAGCTGGAGGATGGATGCCGTGTTTCTGTCTGTAT
This sequence comes from Ladigesia roloffi, assembly GCA_037577295.1. NCBI lineage: Eukaryota > Metazoa > Chordata > Actinopteri > Characiformes > Alestidae > Ladigesia > Ladigesia roloffi. The sequence continues at coordinate 33,981,982 of JBBKCR010000101.1, forward strand.
CTTAAGTGTTTTTCGGCATCTTGAAGAAAACAGAAATGATTGAGATAAGGGAAAAGACTTGCCAATATTTTAATAATTATAATTAGAGTTATGTAAATAAATTATTGCTTATATGCTTGCTTGAGGTGGATGCAAAGTTTCCATCAGTGCATTTTTAAGCTTATTTCTGCATCTTGAAGACAACAAAAATGATGGATGGGAACAAGACTTGCCATAGTTTGAACACATTATAATTATAATTGCATAAATATTCTTTCAATTATTTTGTGATGCAACGTTTGATGGTATCAATGATGTTATTTATATTATATAAGAAAAGCAAAAAATTGACTAATTAAGGGTTTATGTGTGTTTGCCTGGCCATAATGACAAAACATGACAGGATACAGTGGACAATTAGGCAAACCAGTGACACTAGACTGTAAAAAACTACACGAGCTGCATAAGCTCCATTACATTTCCTGCAAAGAGAGGTTTTGCATCAGGAAAGGAGGTGTTAGCATTAGCTTTGTAAGCAGGATACAGACCCAAACAGGGCCACACACTACAATCCAGGTTTGATTCTAACTAAGTGGGCCTCTGCTGAAATGAGTGTAGACAATAAAACGAAATGCCTGAGAGTTTAAAATGGAGAGACTTCTGTTTGAGTGACAGAAAGTGGAAATCAGGCCTGTTCTTAGGTGTTGTAATATGTTAGCTGAGGTAACAAGAGTTTAATTAGAAGGCCAGACGTGCCTCATACCACAGTACAAACTTGGTTCAGGCTGAATACTTAGAGACTACAATACAGGTATCTGAGAATCAAGCTGGTGTGTGAGTGACAGCCCAAATGGAGTGTGTTCTGTGCTGTGTGTAGCTCTTAGCCATTGATGAGCCTCTGTCATGCTCAGTTTTGTTGAGGTATTTCTAGCCTTTGCTTTATCCCCCTCTCTCCATCATTGTGACACCACCAATCAGAGAGCGCCCATAAATGTAAATCCATGGAATGGGTTTGTTTGGCAGTTTACGAGATAGAAATGACACTGGCTTTGAAATACTGGCATAATTGTTACACATATTTCATAAATGAGAACCTTTTCTCCAGTATAGGCCTGAACCTGAATGTATTTTCCTCACTTTAGGAGTGTGTTTACAGAGGCAGTGTCGAGACGTTGGCTTTGTTGTATAGGACTGATGGAAATTCCATCTAGTTTATATATGGTTGCAAGGTGAACAAGCACTTGGAATTAAAATAAAAGGTGTAAAATGAAGAACTGAAACAGGGCAACAAGCCTAAAGTCTAGGAGATGATGGGTATTGGGTTAAAATAGTAATCTGGGTGTAACAATATGATAGTATTGAGCTGAAAACAGACTGGATGTCAGAGACTGAATTGTCCAAAAACCTATTAGAGATGAAAGCCTAGCAGAATCAAACCGTCAGGCAGGTCAAACACTGTGAGAAATAAGGAATCAAGGAGTGAAATGTGAATAAGCTCAATAGTGAGGGAATGTCCTCAGTGAACCGAGACACTTTGGGGTCTAGACAAAGTTTTGCAAAGTTTCATTCCGTTGCTTTAGCCACTAATTGGAAACCTAGATAATTTAAGCGGATATAATTCTGGAACAATCCTATTGCAAAGTAACTTTGAATCAATGAGAAAGAACTCAATTCAAAAGAGGTTTCATTCAGGTTACATGGTGCAAAACAGAAACAATCCAATAGTGTAAATGTTATGCAGGCAAAAGGCCAATCATGGGCAGGCTTAGCAAAACAGACAAAAATACAGTAATCTAATAAAACAGAGCCGGGTTCAAAACAGGAGAATCCAAGGCAAGGTGGAAGATTAAGAATGGTCAAACAATACAACAGATCAAAATACAGGTAATACGGGTGGTCAATTTGTCTATATGGTCTAATTTTCTCCCACTGCCATTTTCATAGGATGCAAAAAGAAGTTATTGTGTTATAAATAAGTAGTATGTGTTTGAGTTTCCGGGAGAAATCTAGAAAGGCTAAAGCTTGGTCAAACAGTGCAACAGGTCAAAATCCTAGTAATCCAGAGACAAGGCAGAATGGTATGCAGGTGGAGAACACTACGTATGGTTTAAGATCAAACTACATATTTATATACACAACCAGAAATGTTTGTCAAGTCTGAATCTAGCTCACAAGTGTCCCTTGTGGTGGGGAGGATGAACAGCACCCTTGTTTCCAATTGGTCCCATTTTCTCAAAAATTTCAAAGGATGCAAAAATAATAATGTTATTAAGGTAGAAGGGTGTTTGAGTGTGTGTGTGCACAGGAGCACACACACGGACACATGCACGTGTGCCGGTCTGCTGGTGTGTCACTGTGGGCAGCTTCCTGCGCTGTGTCACATTCCAGCTGAGTCAGCATTTACGGAGAGGAGGTGGAGGAGCGCCAGGAGGAGCCCCGCCCTTCAGCCCTCTGTCCCTCTGGAGCCAGCAGAGCCTGCTCTGTTGATGATACCCCTCAGTATTCCCCACTTGAGAATATTCTAGATAATCCTGCTGTAAATTAGCCTCCTCGCTGACCTAATTGTGTTGTAAATTTCAGGATTTATGGTAATTTGGTTCAATCTTGTTGTGAATTGCCCATTAAAGAGATGGCCTGTCTCATTAAAATTCCTGACTTGAAGGAGGCGCTGAGTTCACTGTATCTCAGTAATTATATTTACGGGTGTACAGCTATAGAGGAGATGTAGATCCAGCATTAAGGCTTTAAAGGAGGTGCTGTCAAATTCATTCAGGGCTCAGTTGACCTCTAATAGGCCATTAAACAACAAATTGTGTGTATGTGTGTGGCTGTGAGTGTAAGAGAGAGACCATATGTACAGGTGTATGAATTGTGATCAGATTGTGGTACTGGATATTAGAAACTGGTATAATAATGAGGAGATCTTATTAGGGGACCCTGGGTGAAACCTCTCTAAGACCCTAATAGAATACGAACAGCCTATAGCTGTAGAGGGCAGGTAAATTTTGTATGTTTTGATTTACACCACAGTGTATTGCACTATAGCGGTTGGTGTAGCATAGCAGGTCATTATGCAGTGAGATACTAAAAACCTTTTATAAACTTTTAACCTTTTTGTTGTAGTGATGATGTTTAATTATCAGCTCTTTTGCAAGATCCGTGTTCAAACAGGTTTTCAAATGATATTCAAAAGTACAGACCTCACAACTCAGGCTTAGTTTGATAGAACTGATGTGTGGAAAACATTCTCGACTCCAGCTCCCGCCATGCAGCAGACTGCGGTTTGATCCCCACTTAAGCAGGAAGAAAATTCAGACAATCGTTCTAAAGCTACATTCGCCTGAATCTTTAACCGCAGATGTAAGAATATGCCAAATGCATAAATATACATGTATTATTGAATTATGGCTATAGTATGTTAGCATATTAGCTTGTGGACAATGTTTTATACTGAGATGCTATGAAGTTTAACCTGTATTCTGAACATTGTCTTCATGTTCATTATCATAATTCATAAACCAGCTCTTCTAAAAGATCAATGTAAAAACAAAAATATATGATCCTCAAAACCTCACAACTTGCACTGTGTTCGAGGGAAATTATGGTGTATGTACAAAATTCCCTGAGGTCCATTGCCAGGGGGTGCTTTTTTTTTGGTTTGCCCTCTAGCTTTGCCTCTGGATGCCACAGTAAATATATTCTCCTCATTTAAGATCACCATAACTGTGGATCCTAACTCTTCTAAAGATTGTGGGTGAGTATGTGTGTTGTTGACATCTGTCTTTCATTCACACAAGTCAGGCAAGGTAAGTTGCTTTTGCATGAATCTTATTTACGTACAAACGAGAAAGTCTTTGGACCGGAGGATCCGTCTGGATACGAAGTAAGTCGCCTCTCTGTTGCACCACTAATGAATGAACTGCTTTGGTCCTTTATTGAAAAACATACATAAACATTTAATAAAATGTATGTATACAGTACTGTCCAAAAGTCTTAGGCACCTGAAAAAATGATACTACACTAATATCACAATAAATACAAATTTATATAGCAAGTAGTGGTTCTATGTAAGGCAGTGTGCACTTGACCTCTTTCCTGATAGAAGCAGAGTATTATGAGTTCCATCAAATGCCTGGATGGGCTCTTTTTACTTCATTAGATTGAATTAGGTGGGTTGTTTTCAAATCCTCATAAATAACTAGAGGATTAGAGCTGAGATCTTCTAATCGGCTCACAAAATATCAACCACTACAGAGAAAAAGAAATCTTGATCCTTTTTAACCACTGTCCTGTTTGTTTGGGTTTCCTCAAATCTTCACTTGTGTTTTTGCTGATGGAGAAAAACACACACTGGCTTCAAAGAATCTGCATAGGTGTCTAAAACCGAGTACTGTATATATAATGAGGGGTTAGCATACTGTGTGTTCAGGGTCTGAATGCATTGCTTGTAATGATGATAATAATAATCACAGTTCAGTTTTATGTAATGTCCTCTCCCCTCCTCCCCCCCCCCCCCTG
>JBBKCR010000101.1:33990164-34000281 GCA_037577295.1 Ladigesia roloffi
TCTGCGTTTGTGGTCTGCTGAGGAAACAAAGACGCCCTCGACTTGGATGACCTTGGGGTAAGCAAATAAACATCAAATTTTCATTTTAGGGTGAACTATCGCTTTAAAGGCACCCTCAGGTACAGCAGGTCAGCTGATCTGAGAGACCGGGAGGGAGTGTAGGGCTGTAACAGTTCAGAGAGGTATGGAGGGGCAAGAGCATTAATAGCTTTAAAAGCAAATAGAAGAATTTTAAAATGAATCCTAAACTGTATAGACAACCAGTGGAGCACAGATAAAACAGGAGAGATGTGCTCATATTTACATGTGCCACTCAGAAGACATGCAGCCGCATTTGGCACCCTTTGAAGCTGAGTAATGAAAACATGGATTACAGTCTCAAAATGCTGCTTAGAAAGAATTGGCTTTAATTTAGCCAACTTCCTCGACTGCGTATTTAAACCCATTCAGCAAGTGAAGCAAGGGGCAGCCAGGAACACGGCGCCCGGGACCAGCATGTGTGTATTAGGGGTGTTGTATCTGTATTCGTATTTGTATTAATAAGGACAACTCCGTCCGCCCCCCGAATCTACTCATGAACTTCAGTGTTTGACTGAGGAGGGGGTGTGGGGGTGTGGAAGCGGAGTATATACTCCGGATTGCGAGCGTATTCATAAAAAAACACTTTAATTGTGTCTTTCCAAATATCGTATAGCAGTCTTGGGAATCGAACCCATGACGTCCTGATTGCAGGGCGAACACCCCGACCACAATGTGCCTTATGCATTAGGCAAATCCCACTATAACGTCTCAACCATGTCACTTTCTGAGCACTGGCTGAACACAGGTGGTTCCCTGTTTAAAAAACATTCTGAGTGTTTCAAATGTTACTTGTGTCATATGTGTGTGCTGCTCCACTGTGCCTTTTAAATTGGCCCTCGGGGACAAAAACATTTCTTTGAATTGAATTGAATCCAGATCATTTGTGGGTAGAGAGCATGTGGACGACCCCAAATGTCCCAGTACATGACTTCTGTACTGCATTGTATTGAGTCCAGACCCATAAACGTTACAGAATTGTGAGCCTTGCAATCGCACAGCGGTGCTCTAGACCAAGCGATTTCTTTTTGTCATAAAGATGCATAAGTGACGCGGCGCGGCTCGTCAGGTCCCTCACATCATGGATTCTTTTTATACGTTATCCGATATCAGCACTGTGCTGTTTTCCTTCTGAGCCACGTCCCGCAGGAGGCGTCCCCGCGCACGCTGTCGTCACGTCGCTTTCTCAGGCCCCGCACAACTCCGAGCGCACGCATCAACAACTGAGAGAATTATTTATCAGTCAGCGTGGTGGATGGTTTTCTTTTTTTTTCCATTTTCTTTTTTTTTTCCAGCCCGGGCCCACAAGCTGCCTCCGACTGACACATGGCACAGCTGAACTTCATTCACTAATTGATATTGCTGATGAGCCTGCCTCACTTCTGAAGACTGTTAATTTGAAAATAGGTCACAGATCGTCAGCAGCCGCAGCAATAACAAACAAACAAGAGCATGACAAATAGGATAAATAACCTTTCAGACTGGAAGAAAGTGGAAGGTCTGACTTATCAGGGTAAATAAGCTTCCTGTTAGCCGAGCATCCTCTACTGCGGGAGGACTCCCGTCAGAGTCGGCGCGCTGTGATCTCGGCCTGTTTGGTTGGAAAGAGGGAAAAAAAATCCCTGTTGTGGATCTATAGGTTAGACTGTGATGGGGAGACACACAACGTCTCTCTCAATTTCCGTTTTTGTTGTTGTTGTTGTTCCTCATGGGGAGCCAGTCTGAAACATACAGCTGCTTTGTTAGATGTTCCACTTGGTGTGTCTCTCTGAATCCGAGGGGGTCTGATGTCATGTGGTGAAATCTCTTCTTCTCACTAACTGAAGAGAAACAACGCGGACAGCCATCCTGTTCCATTATAAATGGAATTGTAGCCATTTTCAGGCAGCCCTGCTTCTTAGAGGCATCTACCATCTAATCTAATCTAATCTTAGATTATCTAATCTAATCATTCTCAGACTTTTAATCGTTCCCACTGGTCTGGACAGTTCGCTAAGTCGTATCTCCTGTGTGACTGGAGAGTTTCATTATTAGAAGAACAAGTTGAGTCTCTGGAAACTCCTAATCAAGTGAAGGCATTCTTATATCAGTGGAATAATGACTCAGGTGTTCAGCAGCCTGGAAACAACCAACAAGAAAGAATAAGAGAGTGTTGGGTCAGAAATGCTACTTTAGTTGAACTACAGTAGAACTTTTTAGTACAATTAGCATCTACCAGTATAAGAGTGGATGCTTGTTAGATGCTATTCTTCATTCTTTTTAGTCTTTCTGGCACAAAATTAAATGCTAACGTGAGGTCCTTTTACAGAATTGACAAAACAGGTTCAAATGAATCAAAGCAGAAGAGTTTGGGAACTCAGTGTGAGCAAGATGAAGATAATCCTTTCAAAATGACGTGAGATAATCAAGTGTCCATTATAAACTCAAGTGATAGCAACTAGAACTGGCACCATATTAATTTTTCATGTCTGAGACCCTACTGATACTGCAGCCTTGAGTATCTGCTGGTGTCAGTGCTGGTCTGAGACTGTGTTTTACAGTGTCTTCAGCAACTCAACTTCATCTAGATGCACTTTGAATCCAAAATGACTCCCTTCCTTCAGAGGGCACTATGGAAGTTACACATTTCAAGTTTCTACACGCAAATAGTGCACAGTTTGTCCATTATGGAGTTCTGCACATATGACTGAAACTCCAGTGGCTCCTTTTTAGACATACTGTATATTGTATGGTTTGGGTGCTGGAGCCTGTATTTTATGTAAAGTGGGCGTTTATGGTCCCGCATGAACACACCACACCACAGCACACAGTGTGAACAGTGAGAAATTCTTTCTCTGTATTTAAGTCATTTAACCCATTTCACTCGTACTCCAAGTGAAGTAGTGTCCAGGCAGGAACACAGCACCTGGGGAACAGTGTGTGGGGACGCTCCCTGCTCAACGGTACCTCAGTGGTGCCACTACCAGACCTGGCATTCAAACCCACACGCTTCTCAGGCCTTTTCTGTTATCTGACCCAGTGATTTTGGTTCGTTTTAGACCAGTACTGATACTGAATATCAGATTGACATATCACTAATTACAGCATGAAGTGAATAAACTGATGTTGTGACAGTTAGTGACAGTATATATTTGTTATTTTTTGCCTCATTAATAATAAAATTTAAGTCAATCAAGTCCCCCACTTGTGTACAGTAATAAAATAGCAACATGAATTAAGAGCTCATGTTAATGATGTGCTGAATGGCTCTACGTTGCAAAACTAATATCTAGATGAGACAAAACTGAATCCCCATTTTTCAATGGATGTATGATAATTTTTCCAAAATCAGTCAGGTGCACTTGTACTGGTCTGTTTCTAATCACTATGAGTGTGATAAATTGACTGTATGAACTGTGTAAATTTAAAAGTAGCCTTTTTAGCAGGGTAGCATGAATTGATAGACTCCGTTGTGCTACGGTAGCATTTTTCGACTAGGCAGCATAATTCAGTTTATAAAACAGTTTTCTTTTTTTCATCAGAAGCAGCCAGTACGCTCAGTAGCGAGTGCTCCTGTTAGAAGGAGGTGACGCGGCTGAGCGCAGAAAAACAAACTTCCAAAATAAGAGTCATTAAAATACATTGGATTTACCTGCACTAAAAAAATTGCTGCCATTAATGAAATCGTGTGTTAATAGCGCGTTAACATGCCCAGCACTAGGAGAGCCACTCTCTCTTGTCAGTGTGACACATTAACTATATATGTGTTTGTGTACGTGTGTGTGTGTATGTGTATGTGTGTGTGTGGGTCTCTGTGTGTTTCTTTTACTCATTCACATCAGTATTATTATGGTGACCATAAGCACAGCAGTTGCTCTTAAGGTGATTCTTGTAAGCATCAATATATGCTACACTAGAGAGAGTGGCTCTTCCCTGGATATCATTTTCTGCAGTGAAAGCAGAAAGACAGAAAGCTAAAGAGAAAATGTGCAGGCAGTTCAGGGTTTCGGAAGGTAATGAAGCAGGTTTGAAACGGGTTTCTTCATTGGCTCACTGTGGAGATCAAACATTCGGCTTTTGGTACAACTCAGCTGTGCATCATCGTATTGACAGAGGCGAGGATGCGCCGAGTCGTGTGACGCAGCCTCACTAAAAGCCCTTTGAAGCTAAAGCCTTCATCTCAAACGCAACACACAAGAAATCAATCGGTTTGTTTGTCGGAGCATGAGAGTGCGGCCCGTGTGCCAGCAATCGTCTGGTGCCATGAGCAGCCCTCGCTCCACACCTTTCGTATGTAATCCCTCCCCTGGCCATGCTGTAATGCTATCATTTCCACAGATTAGGAGCTCCTTCCCAAGGTCTTAGACCTGTGAAAACAAACATGTGTTAATCCTGCTCTGCCAATAAGCCAAACTAAGAAGATTCTCAATTCATCCTCTTTTCTTCACATTCACAACACATCAGTATTATTATGGTGACCATAAGCGGAGCAGCAGTTGCTCTGAAGGGGATTCTTGTATATATGGTACATGTGTATTTTCATACTGTATAATAGGTTCGTTTAGACACTTTCTTATAGTTACACAGCTGAATATGTTTTCCTAAACCGTACTGTGTTGCAGCACGCTTTGATTTCCCATTGTATCTCAACACAGTTATTGTTTTCTTTTATTTTTTAAGTGTCTTGTTTGAGTTTTTTTATATTTCGGCCATGTTATTAAAAACCCAAACCCTGATAACTTGAATTGTATCATCATCACGTTTCTCACAGAATTAAAGATAAATTTGTAAGCCTAATAGAAAACTCCCACTGAAATGTATCTTCAGCTAAATAAGATATTATTGCTTGTACTTTGTTGATCACCCTAGTTTGCGTCTCCATTGTTGTTTAGAAAAAATAAGGGCTTTTTACCAAGTCCCATCTGTTATCATGATGAAAATTTGACCAATGAAAAAAGCTGTGATGCAGTCAGCTTGGCTGCGGCCCACTTTTGGCCCCGCCGTTGGGCGGCTCAGGTACGCGCCGCTTTATTTGCAATAGCGAATAATTTGTTCGCAGTACAGTGCCGTCCCTCGTGCCAGTGGGAAGGCGCCATTTACGTTTTTTGTGTTGGTATTTAATCTGTAGTTGATTAATTTAAGTGTTTAGGGAGGGGTCCGTGAGTAGCTCATCCATCATCCGTGGCTTTGCTTTAATCTCCGTGTCCTGAGGGCCTATCCCAGCGTCCGGACAGTCCAGTCCGCGCCCTCTGCCTGCTGTCCCTGCAACCCCTCTCCTGTAACACAGCCAGTCCTGCAGGCCGTGCAGCTCAGTGCTTTATTACAGGTCCTGTTTTTCCCTGCAAGAGTTTATGAAGAGCACTAAGTGAACAGGTGGGAGAGCAGGAAATAAATAAATAAATAAATATAAAATCTCCTGCAGCTCGTTAATTGCTGGAGCAGCTCTAGTGCCTGGCCGTGTGATTGGCATTTCTGAAGCATCATCAATATCCTTTTATTGCATCCGCATTCCATTATCTCTTTCCTGGCAAGTGCTCAAATGAAATCGAAACTGAATTAAAAGAGGGTGATATTGAACACTTCACAGTCTGTTGCTCGGCCTAAATACTAAAAAAACGAAGCATTTCAGCCATGTGGGGGAGGCGGAAAGAAAAAAAGCTCCAGATCCCAGAAGCTAGACAAAGAAGCTGCATGGTTCCAGGATGGAGCATTTAAAAAAAAAAATGAATAGGACACAGACCAATGTTCACACAGTCATACACAATGTGAAATATCGTCAATACACACATTAAACCAAATAGACACAAGATAACACACAGTTCTGGTTTGAAATGAGAAATCCAGGTTGATAAAGAGGCTGTCATGATCTGCTGGGTTCTCACTGGTTTTCCTTTCTCTCTTCCATGTAAAGGTTGTGTACAAGAACAATGACGTGAGGCTGGAACTATCTCGCCTGGCCAAGCAGGGAGATCCCAAAATGAAAGTTAGCGGAATGGTGGCTTTCAAATGTGAGAACGTGGCCACTCTGGACCCGGTCACCTTCGAGACCCCCGAATCTTTCGTCACACTCAATAAGTGGACGGCCAAGAAAGCCGGATCCATCTCCTTCGACTTCCGCACCACGGAACCCAACGGACTTCTGCTCTTCAGCCATGGAAAACCCAAACAGCAGCAGCAGAAAGACCCCAAGAGCCCCAAGACCATGAAGGTGGACTTCTTCGCCATTGAAATGTTAGATGGTCACCTCTACCTTCTCCTGGACATGGGGTCTGGCACCACCAAGACCAAGGCCGTCAACAAGAAGGTCAACGATGGAGAATGGTACCACGTGGATTTCCAAAGAGATGGAAGATCAGGTAAAATTATTTTCTTACTTACCTTAATGGTTTTCAACATTAAGGCCCACATATCTATCACAGCATGTTGCTGAGGCCCACTTGGACACATTAGATGATCTTAAATAATCAGTTGAGGACCAATGGCCTTCCTCAATTTTAGATTCACAGCCAATCAAAATTCTTCATGGTTCGCAGCCCAGTGGTTGAGAAACCTGGATTTAAAGCCTATTATTATAGCATATTGTGGCATATTGTAGATGTTATGGGTGTGTTTTTTTCTCACTGCTTGGTTTGACAGTATGGATTTTACTGAGTACTGTATGTAAATATGATGTAAAAGATAAACCTACTTGACTTGACATAACGCTATGCTGACAGCACAGAAAAAAGCATTGGTAGCAGCTCTGAGCCCCAGTTTCACATTTCTGTGGAAAATTCCAGAGCGATGCAATATTAATTTCTCTAAAATTAACCGGGCCATTTTTTTTTCATGGAACATTCCACACATTGTGGCTTCAAATGCACGTTTAGCGGCCGTGCGGCGCTCAGACGTCTTTTTTTGGGGTGATATTTAACGTTTACGGTGGTGTTGACATAAAATAGAATGCACTGGGTTTTTTTACGCCTGCCTGAACACAGTCATAACTGCGCCTGAAGGGGTGCGCTGTCAGGTTGAGATTTAAATACGAACGGGCCCCCGGTCCTTCCTGTCCTCCGCCTCCTTTCCTCTACCGTCTCCTCCGCCGGAGTTGCCATGGAAACCAGAAGTCGGTTTCCCAGAGGAGCGAGCGAGTTAGTGATCAGCGCTGCCCAGTAAAGACATTTCATCCCTCACTCCACCCCCCCACCCCCAGAGCCCCCGTACCCCCGTCCACATCCTCCCTCTCTCCTCCACTTCCCTCCATCCGCAGAGCTTCGCCTGGAGTCTGGAGAATGGCCTCTGCTCCTCTCTCTCTCCTTCCCTCTGCCAAAGTTTGGAAAGAACACAAAAAAGAGGCTCATCGATCTGTGGTTACTGCTTCAGTGCAAAACTCTGTAGCCCCCCCTCAACCATCTCCTTCTCTGGAAATAGAAATGCAGGTCACCTACATTAGCTGTGATGTGCACAGCGAGGGAGAATTATGTGGAGAAAATTAAATGGCTCACAGAGCAATTATGAAATCAGATTTCTGAAGCAAGAGTGGTATTTTGGTTCCGCAGTAATACGGTATTCATTTGGGCTGTAATGTGGTTCGGTTGGGAGACTTAAGGCAGTTTCTCTATGCCTTTAAATTGCATTTTTTTTCTTTCTTCTTTCTCTCAGCCGTGCAGCGTAGATGGCATCTATGAAGCCCTGTTCTATCGCGTCTTTAAAACTAGATTACAATAAGCTCCCTAATGCAGTGCGGCGGCGCTGCCGCCCCGAGTTCGGGCGCAGGCTGAGGCAGAGGAGGGAGGAAAGAGCCGGCGCGATATTGGCAGACCCAGGGAATCTGAAACACCACTGACAGATGGGACCTTCCCCCTGTGCCAAACAGAACGAGCTGTGATGCGTCACTCTGCAGCCTGTGTGAATTGGCTGCCTACACACGCGCACAGATCACTTGATCATACGTGCACAGAGCGTGTGTGTGTGTGTGCAACAGTGTGAGAGTGTGTGGTCATGTGTGATTCTATGGGTCCAAACAAGGGCATACATGTGAATGTGGGCAGGTGTATGTTTATTTGTGTGTGTGTGTGTGTGTATGTGTTTATGATTTATTAGTTAAATTGACTTGCACATATGCACTTTCATGTGTGAATATGTGTGTGTAGGTGCATGTGTATATTTTTGTGTGTGTGTGTGTGTGTGTGTATGTGTGTATGTGAGTGTGTGTGTGCGTGTGTGTTTGTATGTGTATATGTGCATATGTGTGTGAATATATATGTGTGTGTGTATGTTGTGTGTGTGTGTGTGTGTGTGTATGTGTGTATGTGTGTGTGAGTGTGTGTGTGTGTGAGAGAGAACAGAGGCAGGCCCACCATAAGGTGGCGGCGTGCTGTGTAATCAGTGTGCGCCGAGGACGGGCGGCAGGATGATGAAGCGCTGCTCGTTACTGATGACCCGGGGGAGGTGTTTGGCTGTCGTTTAGGGCTTCAGTTGCCAAGTCCAGCACACCGGACAAGATGGTGTGGGCTTGTGCGCGAATCAGAGAGAAAGGGGTGGAGAGATAAGGTGTGGCAGCTTTAATTAAGCTGAAAAAACTTCTCATTTGCTGATTGTATTCAAAACAGTTTAGAAACTATTTTTTTTCTGACAGTCCAGGGTATTTCACCACTGTCGAATCAATACCTCATAAATCTATTTATATGGTTTAATCCACAAATAAACTTCTTATTGGAAAGTCACCAGTTTTCTTGGATGGCGCCAGCTTGTTCATGTTGTCTCAAGCATTTATTAAAGAGCCAATATCACCGAGAACTGGATTATCCTCTGTTTTATGAAATAGTAGCTAAACTTTGTAAAAGTTTCGGAAAATGCCATTTCCTCCCCAGTCCATTCCATACAAAAATGGAAACTGAGCTGCAAATACGACCTGCTTTCAATTAATTGGCTTTGTGATGTCACAGAACTCCTTATCATATATTTGCATATTCAGTCTATAGGCATTTTGCCCCACCCATGGAGAATGAAATCATAAGAGGTCTTTCAGGACAAACGTATATTGGAATGATGCACAGTACATGGAAGCCAATTAGAACAGAGCTAATTTACATACAGAAACCCTAAAGGCCCAGTAATGACAAGAACCTTATATAAATGGGAATCAAGGAAGGAATAATTAAAAATCAACAAAATATGTTTTTGATATAAACACTCTCACAAATATTATTAGCGGTATTCAACGAAAAAATAAATACAAAAATACAAAAATCTAATAAACTCCTTTTGCAGGAATCCTGGTGGCCATTCCCCTGGAATAATGGAAAATGACTCCAGATATTTGTTGCAATTTATTTACAAATAAAATAGTTACAATTATAATTAAAGCTACATAAAAATGTTTTAACATTTTAAATGTAACGAAAAATTGCAAAACTGCACATTTTGCGATGAGATTATCTCTGTTGCGTGAACTTACAACAAGACTATTTCTAACTTTAAAATGCACTCATCGCTGCAAAAAGAATTTAAACACTAACAGTTCAATCATTAGTAAAGTAAGCTCTTCAGGTTGCTTCATAAAATGTTTAACAAAACGAACTGTTTTTACCACAGTGATAGAAGCTTAAATTGGAGGTTTTATTGAGCTCATGTTCACTGATGGGATCTGGAAAACATTTTGGATGCAAATCTATGAAAATCTGTAAAGAAATGACTAAAACAATAACAGTGTGAAAAACAGCAGGTGCCTTTTGAAGGAATATTTTGTTTTGCTTTACTTTGCTTTACCACCCGGTTAGATGTTTTGTTTTCTTACGCACTGAACTTAATCCACCGAGAATAAATTGTTTCTAATATTGTTTACATGCAGAAATACAGTACCGTCCTGAGCCACTCCTCATTTTTTTCTGCTTTTCTTTGTATCTGCTTATTAGTGCAAAAATACTGTTCAGTAGATTCAAATATTTTACTATGACAGGATGCAAAGTGTCAAAAGATACAAGGAGCCTAGATTAAGGAGATCCAACCACTCAGCATTCAGCACCACCAGTATACTGATCACCGCCCCATCATCTGGAACCATCTGCTCCTGGTTCTT
>JBBKCR010000101.1:34014173-34029265 GCA_037577295.1 Ladigesia roloffi
CTCTCTCTATCTCCCTCTCTCTCCCTCTCTCTCTCTCTCCACCTCTCTCTCTCTCCCTCCTCATTCCCACCCCTCTCTCTCTCCAACTCTCCCTCCCTCCCTAATTTCCTCTCTCTTCCTCTGTCTCTCTCTCTTTCCCTCCCTCTCCCTCTCTCCCTCTTTCTGGTCCTTGGCTCAGCACTGATACAGTTTTAGCTTGCTGTATCTTTTCTTTGCCTCCTCTGTCTTTCATTCGGCCAGTAAGATTATTCCTGCCACTTTTAAGTGCTCCTCTATCTCCCACAGGAAGTGCGGTGGCTTAAGATTCCCTAAATTGAATTGGCCAATAAAGTGATTGCCACACGGAGAAAGCGATTAGAGAAAGGGAGATGGGGGCTGTGGCCGTAAACTGGGGCTCTAAAGCCGCGCCGTGCCACACAACGGCCGGAATGCATTTTCAGTGATTGAGTTCATAAATTCCACTTCATATGGAAAGGAACTAATGGAAGTCGGCCTGTAAACACTGTCTGTTACGCTGAATGGCGTCGCGCGCGTGTGTGTGTGGTTGTGCAGCGCTGTGGGGAAAAAATGCTGTGTCTGGCTGTAAAGGGCTGTAGTAACCTGTCACTCATCCGTCTCCATGAACCTTGAGGTTTATGATGAAAAGTAAAGTGCTGCCTTCACCACATTCAACCCCACACTGCCTTCAGCTTTATCTCCCCTTCACAACACTTTATGGTACCATCTAACTCAGGGGTCTGGTCGCTATACGCGGTCAAACGTGCACTGAAGCAATAAGCCATGTAAAAACTGTGTAAGTGAGTAGGACACCAGATATGGGGATCCCAAACCGGCCATGGGGGAGCCCTGTCTTGCACGTTTTAGATTTTACACACACACTTGTGTGTTGAGAGCAGATGGATAATTAACCGATCCGTTGGGTGAGGTGTGCTGGGAGCAGGGAAAACAATAAACTGTGCGGAGCAGGGGGTTCTCCATGAGCGATTTGGAAGTCACTGCCACAGACTGTGGCACAATTTGTGCTAAACCAATATTCAATATTAATTTATGATGCTAGAAATCGCTAAATAATATTTCTCTGCCAAGCAATGCAGTTCATTAACAGTACGCTACGGTTGCCGAGCAACAAAGCAGTTATTCCATTAGTTTTTCAATAACTTTCCACATTAACCCGGAATTAAATTGATGTGTGTGGTCAGCCAATCAGTTTCACAGTTTTGACTTTCAGTATTCTAAACATTTAAACTCAAAATCATTTCATTCAGTTCACAAAACCACATTGTAATGCTGCTTTCTATGTGATGTTCTCAAGACTGAGACATTAGCTAGAACCAGAGAGCTAAGTGTGTTACGGGAAGGTGGAGGGAGGATGCAGACAGAAAGCTGGAGGCAATAAAATCACGCGCTGTGTCCTGTGAAGCTTTATTTGACCAAAATATTTCTATTTTTCTCTTTTTTCAAAATGATATAAGAAATAACCTGGGGGGAAAAGGTCAGCAGCTCAAAGCAAGAGGAGCCCACGGTCTAGCCTATAGAAACTCACATGTTCCCTCTATGGATTCTTCTACACCAGGGGTGTGGAGCTCCAGTCTTGGAGGTTTGTGGTCCAGCAGGTTTTAGTGATTCCCCTGCTCAAAATCTCCTGGTTCTCCTCACCAGGGAATCATCAGGTTTAGTGAACAATCAAACACTGGACATTGGACCTCCAGGACTGGAGTTTCACACCCCTGATCTACACACAGTACCCCAATCTTCAAGGATAAACCAAACATCTCAAAAATATGCCAAAATAATCATTAACAGAATCTCCCAAAAGAATAATAATGGCCATAAATACACAGTATAACAATACAGTATATTTCATTGTGTTCTGTACACTGTACATATGGCAATAAACCTCAACTTCAACTTCAAAACTTTGTGGCTCTGCTTCAAACTGTGTCTCTGTTTTAAAAATACAGCTGTACTAAGCATGGATAGCTAGCTGACTGGTCCTGTAGCAAATTAGTAATAATCACCCAAAACCTCACCTGGGGGGAAGGTGTACGAAACATATATGCAATAATGTGGGTAAATCCCAAATGGTGCTACATTAAAAAAGTTGCAATACATAAAAGACATCTAGATTTTCAGGAAACATACAAACACATTTGAAATCTGTATTAATGCTTAATTTAAAGTAGCTGAAATGCTATAGTGATATTTAGTTAAATAAATCAACATTTGTTTGAACATCGGTGTATTTTAGCATATTGTATTTCATATTTTGTTTTACAAAAACAAAATCCTCTCTAGGCAGCATATAGATTTATTTTGCTTGCTGTGGGAATATCGCTGTAACACGTGTTCTTTAGAGCCTCTGTTTTTATCAGATTCAGAAACAGAATCAGAAAAGTTTATTGATCCTGGAGTCCTGCACAGACACTCCGAAGATTTTTTTTTTAATGCTGTGGTCAGTGAGGAAGGTGGATATAAATACTGTAGATTAGCAAATTAAATTACTGCTGAAGTTTACCAATTATGGTTTGGGGTCGTTTTCTCAACTGAGTCTGTTTTTGCACCTACTAGTGACATGACTATTGAAACTGCTTACGATAATATCGTTGCACAGGAAAAGACATTACTCATAATGATAATGATTCATTATCACTTTTATAAAGAACAATAACCAAAGCACCCTTTTCTTCTTTGATTTTGCAGCTGAATCCTCTTATAATGTCTGTCAAATGTGTAATAGTAGCTGTAGATGCAGTCGTGTGTGTTGGTTGCATACTTTTCATAGTCCGATTGGTGGAAAATGTCGAAATCTCAATGTCAGGGGATAGAGCTACTCCTTGATTACTGAAGAATTTCTCAGTTAGAACTATAATGTTGCCATCTCCTATCAACCCGCATCAGGATTGCATTTAAGTGTGTATTTTATGTCCAATCTTTGCTGGTTGACCCTCAGGTTAAATTTGTATCTGTTTTAAAAGTACAAGGACCACTGACTGATTTAACATCTTTCTCTCTCTCTCTCTCTCTCTCTCTCTCTCTCTCTCTCTCTCTCTCTCTCATATGCCACCATCCTCAGTTATGATGGCAGTAAGTTTATGAAGATCAAGTTGCCAGTGGTGATGCACACTGAGGCCGAAGACGTTTCCCTCCGTTTCCGCTCCCAGCGCGCCTACGGTGTTCTCATGGCAACCACCTCCCGCAACTCTGCGGACACCCTCCGGCTGGAGCTGGACGGAGGGCGGGTCCGGCTCACCGTCAACCTAGGTACCCACGCTCACCGCACACACTCGCTGTTGTACACACAAGCTGTGTAAGACACATTTCTCACTGTAATACTGACGTGCACTAAACATTCACAGTTTATTTTCTTTCAGGAATGATAACAGGGATTTTTATCTTTTTACCACCATCTGAATTCAGTGACACTCACAGTCACTCGTGTGCACACACACTGTCTATGCTGTTCCTGTTTTGTGTGAAGAGAAAGGGAGGTGTACACCCTTCAAAGGCCAGAGTCTGCGGCCCCACGCACACTTCCAGATGAGCATGTTGTCGCTGCCCCACCATGGAGTGCATATTTATACTACCACCCCACCTACTTTCTAATTGGGTTTTAGAATTATAATTAACATGATTACATTAGCATAATTTAATGAGGGAGAAGTTCATCCATGCTTCACATTTATCAACAAATGTCAATATGTGCCATTGGAAAGCACTTCCAATTGGTTTATACCAGCTCCGCCCACAAATGCTGAATGTTGGGAGGTTGGACAAGCTTAGACAGAACAGTGGGATCTCTGATTACTGATTACTCTCCTACCCATAATATTATGAAAAATATAATATAATATGTATAATATAGTCTTAAAAGAGGCACTTTTCCATAGTAACCATTCTGTACCTTAAGTACTGTATTGGCACAGAAGAAACATATTTGTGTTCCAGTGTATCGCGGTACGGGAAAGACATTTCTCTCCACAGTTTATGGTCAGTCGTACCAAAACGGCGTCCATGGAGTCGAACTGGCGGACATTTTTTCTGTCAGAGCCACATTTGTTAGTGTATTCTTTTATTATTTCTAGTCCTGTTTGAACCCAAAGAAATTGTTATTGACGTCCTGGATAGCCTTTAGGTTTCTCTCACAGTTAAAGATAAATTTGTTAGATTTAGAAATGTATCTTCAGCCCAAACCGACAGTTGTATTCCATCGACCAGTTGTTAGATTGTGTCTCTATTTTTGTATTTCCATAGACACTTTCCAAGTCTGTCTACTGCATTTTTGACCAATCAGAAAGCAGTGATGCTGTCCGTTCAGCTGCGGCCTGCTTTAGGCCTCACCGTCAAGCAGCAAGGGAACGACTCGCTTTATTTGTAACCGAAAAGTCATTTGTAAGATTGTGGTTAATTGTGGCAGTGGAAAAGTGCCCATATTAACTTACTATAGAGACTTAAGAACAATAGACAATCCCCCAGCTTGGTTCTGTCCTGCAATGTCATTTCCTTATGGGAATTAGAGTACACATTACTGTGGCAGCCTAGTGCGAATATTCTTCCACCAAGGTGCGTGCTCTTAGTAAAGTCACGCATTGCCATCAGGCTTCATGACATGCTGTTAAACCTGTCCACTCACAGCATGTCTCTCCTGCCCTCATTCCAGGGACTCGTCCAGCCCCCACCTTCTAACACACACACACACACACATACATCCACAGACACACATACACAGAAAGACAGACTACCACACACATACACAAACACACCAATCATCCCCCTGTAGCCCGGAGGGGACTGCACTCCCTGTTAGGGTAGGCACACATTGCTCTCTGGCTGTTTGCGACCACATTTTTGCTGCGGTTGACGACACGCAATGGGCTGCAGCCTCATGGGAGAGAAAGGGGAGCTGGATTTGTGATTTGCTCTGGATTTCTCGCAGCCCTCCACTCCATCATAGAGCACACTCGCCCACAGAGAGGCTGCATGAAAAATATCGATCCCCAGCCCCGGAGTACACTTTGCAAAAGATAGTAATAAAAGTTCCTCCTGCTCCGCGGTGCGTATCAAAATGAGAGGTATTATTCATTACAGTAGCTGGGACACAGGCAGCTGTATTGTATCAAGTTGAAAAGAGTTTCAGTGGCGCTTTTCATTACAGTATTTGTAATGAAAAAACGGTACTAACAGCGCCGGTTTTGTTCTTGAATGTGAGGTTTGGATTCCTAAGGCTGATTCACACTGGGAGAGTCTGCTTGGAATAGAAACAACAGCTGCCGCAACACGGACAAGAACTGTGGGCTTGATTTAACACTTGGAGTCCATTTTGACACTTTACTCCACATTTGATAGGCATTATATTTTTACATGATGAAAGTGGTCCAGAACATGGAATAAAATACTGTCCACAAGAACTTGAATGTATTTACATTTGGAATAAAGCACAAAACAGGGCAGAAAATCAGAACAGAGGCCATTTACATGTGCCATAACAAAAAGAATAAAGAGAATTCAGAAAATGTGCTTGTGAAATTAAGATGTGACTATTTTTGAATTGATTATTAAAATCTGCTCTTTCAAGTATTTAAAGAGAATGTTAGAGGAATCTCATAGATGGGGTTTGGAGGGGCGCTAGTCAAACTCACAGAAAAGAGTAGGGATAAAAAAAAGAGATAAATAGTAAAAGAGAAAAATGTATTGGCTAAGTTAACTAATCACTGCTGAGACAACCAATCTTACCCCAAAGCATGTTGATCTTGTGAAAAAACTAAATATTTTAATATCCAAACAGGAGGTCGGAGTAGTTTATACCGCCACCACAGATTTGAAGTAAAATATCTACTGTTGTATTTGTAGTTGTTTTGCATTGTTAAAATGCAACTGAGATTATTTTTGTTTCCCTATGCAGCTATGAAATAAAACATTGCTTTAATGGTATGAGCTATAACTTTGGAAAAAGATTGATAAAATCAGTATTATCAAATCTGAATATAAATATCGCAATACATTGAGAATCGCAAAAAAAAATCTAATCGGCACGTAGGTATCGTGATGATATCGTATCAGGAGGTCCCTCTAGAAACCTTGGTCAGTCTTACTCCCCTCTACATCACACTGTGAGGTCAAGTGCTATTTGGCACAGTGTCTGGATCCTTAGGTACAGGCATTGTGTGCCCCTCACAGGTGAGAGGGAGGGGACAGGCTGCCAGTCAGGGGCTGAAGGGCTTGCGAGTGTGTTTTTCCTTCCTTTTCACCCAGAAGAGCATTCCGAATTCAGCTCCTCTCCCAAGAGGCTTCAGCTTCACGGTGGACATGCTCCGACGCTCTGCTGCAGTGTGACTTTCCTCTCTGTTCCATCCGAGCAGCCATTATCCAGTCCTAAAGTCTAAAGAAATGCTTCCACTCGGTCTTTAATTCATCTATTTCAGCTCATTAAAAGGGAAGACTTAAAAAAAAAAAGGTGCAGCAGAAGCGCCGGTGGCGAGGACACGCTGTTCCGCTGGCTAGATTCTCCTCTTTCTCTCTCTCTCTCTCTCTCTCTCTCTCTCTCTCTCTCTCTCTGTCTTCCCCTCTCTCTTTTATTCCCCCCATTCCTCTGCCACTGCCATTTGCTGAGCGAACCCAAAAAAAGAAATGAATCAATTACCACTGAATATTCAGCAGTGCCGAGACTGGTATGGATCGGGCTATAATCACATTTCTATACTCGCCAAATTTCCCTTATTCTAAATATATTGCATGAATATTCATGCAGGACGGCATGCGAGAGTTTGTTCTCTCCACCTGGATTTCCTTATATCCACACGGGAGGCAGAGCAGAGGAAGAGAGAGAGAAAGAGAGAGAGAGAGCATGTCTGATCAGTGAAACAGCTCCTCGCCAGTCCGTGCCATTTGTGTGTCCGTCCCCAGTTTGTGGACACTGTGATTACTGAATGGATTTCTGCAGTCATAACCTTGAAGGCTGAATTTACATCTTGTCTGTTCTCCCCCGTCTAGACTGTATCAGGATTAACTGTACGACCAGTAAGTGCTTCTCTTCAATATACATCTGTCCAATAGCCGCCTGTGTAATGCTGAATGAACTGTGATCTGAATGAGTGTGTGTGGGTGTTTGTGTGTGTGGGGGGGGGGGTGTTTGTGTGTATGTGTGTGTGTGAGAGAGAGTGAGCTTCCTTTGGAAAATGCAGCGTTTGCAGTGCAGTAGCTGATTTTGTCCACCAGAGCGGGCAGGTAGCGTTTAGCCTGCAGGCTTGCTGGAGCCCGCAGCCTCTCTGGCAGCCATTTTAAAGCAGCAGTGGAGAGACGAGGAGCCGGCTGTGGCTGTGAAGAAGTGGCGATTAAGTTTCTCACACTCTAGCTCAGCCTGCTGTTTCCAGCAAACCTCACAGATCATCTCCTCTGAGAGAGGCTCCTCAAATCCTCTCGCTCAGCTTCCAGCTCCCAGCCAGCCTCCTTTTCTTCCCCCTCCGTCCTCCACCACTGCACTCCTTCACAGACGTGAGGCTCTTTTTCTTTTTTTCCCTCCAGTTTCCAGACCCGGGGAGCCATGGCGAGTTGTTTTCCTCTTTGTTTTCTCATTAAACTCGCAGCAGAGAGGGACATGTCAGGCTGAGAGATTGTGAGGCGAGATGAAAGACAGGAAGAGAGGAACACGGGGCGAGAGGCAGGTGCTCGCCGTCATTTCTGCCTGTCATTTTTCACAGAGCTGCCTCTTTACCTCAGCCTCACTCACGTCCAATCTCTCAAGGCCTGGGAGTGTTTAATGGGTACCTCACCAGCCACACACCTAAAAGGCCCTTTTTTAAGGTTTTTTTGTACTTTTTGTGTGTTTGTGCTCCATCCTTGATGGGCTCCAACTCATTCGTGAGTGAAGGAAACGATGACCCCCTTTTCTCCCATCGCCTCCACTCCGCAGCCAAACACGGCCTTCGCAAAATCTCGCTACTTGGTGTTGCGTAGTAACGGCCGCGTCCTCATTTATGTCCCGTGATAGGCAAGCCTGCTTTTCTCCACCAATCCAAAGCCTTCGTACCTTTCAAGGACTTAACCTTTCAACAAAATCACCTCAGGTGTCGTGAAATGTGTCTTTTCTCATTTCTCTTTTTTAAAATTTTGCTTCTCCATGAACTCTTTAGAGACGTGTGTGAATGAGTGTAAGGTTTTGTGTTGCTGTGATGTCAGTGGTGCACTAGTAACCTCACACTGACTACGTGCACTGGCTAATTTGACAATAATTCAGTGATCCGCACTAACCTGATGAGAATGCCCAAGACAGGGACGCAGCTGAGCTTTCTCAGGGGGCTGCCTGTGTCCTTTCTTCCCTCCGTGTGCAGGGGGAGAACACACACACACACACACACGCACACACACACACAGATGCCATCACTGGGCACAAGCATAAAACTATGCAAACAGAGTAAAGCAAAGAGATGCTCAAATTCGGACTCCTTTTATAGGATCATAAATGTCTACTGTTCTGCAAAAAATGTTGTTTCTTTGAAAAATTTACCCACACAAATGGATGTTTTTGGCATTTTTAAGAAATCCCAGACCTCTCAGAACTTGCCAGAGTACAGTAAAAGCCTCTTATTGTATTTACTGACCTTTTTGAAAACTATAGACGAAGATTATCAATCTTTCATGTTTGCATTCATATTTTAAATATGAATACGTATCGAATCAGATTTCTGAAGCGGACTATCACTTGTTTTCAGTTTCACTTTTGGTTTTTGGTCTGATTTAAAATAATATAGTACATCAATTACTGTTATTTAATCACTCACATCAGGGAGATCGTTCACATATCTTATAATATTTGCTGTGATGAGTGTTAGCTGATGATGGAGCAACATTCATATTTCCACGTTTTTGCCATGCAGATTATATAACAGATTATATAGCAGAGTCAACCAACCAAGCAATACTACAGTGAATAATGAAAATGAAAATCTGTAATATCCTTTGGATTTTGCAGACTACCAATAACTTAAAGCTACACATTAAGGTACCTACATGCAGGTAGACACAAAATAGACCGATCCCCAACACCCATTGATAACATATATATAAAATATAAACAAAGCCATGCAATGGCAGTAGAATGGTTCATACTGAAGAGTTCAGTGAATTTAATCATGGCATGTTTCCATGGGATCTTCCCTTGTCAACTGTAAAAGCTATTCTAGAGATGAGGAAACATTTAGGAGGAGCTATAGTACCCCTGTGAAGTGATAGACCATACAGACACAGAGCAGGGCTGCCTAGGGCCGAAATGTGTCTAAATTGCCTATATCAGCACAATATCTATGCAAAAGAACTTTATGAAGTGGTTTTAAGATCACTATGTTCAGTGCCAAGTGTCCGCTGGAGTGGTGTCATGGAAGCCACTACTGGACTCTGCCCCTTCCTTCCAGTGAAGGGTAATTATTCCTATGTTGGAGGAAAGAATGTGCCCCCGTTCACAAAATGATGCTCATAAAATCAGGATCAAATAGTGTGAAAAAATTCCAGCAACCAGCATATATCTATACCACAAGTATTGTGAGACAAACCTTAATGCAGAACATCAGTGCCTGTCCTCACTAATGCTGTGTTGACCGCATGGTCACAAATTTCTCAGAAGGACAGTCTGTCTAATGGGAAGTCCCAAGAATACCATGTACAGTACAGTATACAATTCTAGAGTCACCTCACATTTTTTCACACAGTAGTTAGCTTTAGTGCAAAAAGTATATTTTCTACCTGTAAATCGGTTCCAGCCACCACCAGTATACTGATCACCGCCCCATCATCAGGAACCATCTGCTCCTGGTTCTTCACTGGTTCAGGACTCCAGTTAGATGCCCTTTGTTCTGCTTGAATGATTAATTCGTAGGTCACTGTGTGTCAAACAAACTGGTCCGGTTCAGGGTCATGTTTGGAAATGAGGGTAACCTTTAGACAGCACTGTAGGTGTGATGGTCTGCATACATTTGGCCATACTGAGTATATAGCATTATACTACTATGATTATTGATATGCAGTGACCTGTTGGGAATTCATTCTGGCTAGTTCCATGTAAAGCCAGCTTTTGCACAAATGGGGAGTCATTTTTCACTCCAATTTTTACTCACATGGATCTGCCAGTTTTCCTTTTTTTACCAGAATGTTCATGTTCTCCTGCTGTCATTGTGGAGAACAAGAACAAAACATACACACACATGCACACACACGTACACACACACACACGCGCACACACCGCAGAGGCTCTTATTGAAGGGCTGCTGATTTAATAACACCTTGTGCTCAATCTTCATGGAGACACATTTACGGTTGACAAGTGGAAGACATTTAGATGCGTTTGGAGCATCCTTCCCACGAAACGAGAGATTCATGCGAATTCAAAAGAACCTCATTTCACCGAAACAACCTCCTCTATAAATATGCAGCAGCATTGCCACTTACCGGAATGGCCGCGCTCATAAATATGCAGCGGCGACGCTTGTGTTTCATTTGTAATGCAAATATTGCAGAGGAGAGAGTGCTGGCACTCACAGGACTAGCGAGTCACGCTCAGGGGAACGGACAGAAACCACAGCCATTTTGTCTCATGTGAAGTGCATATATGTGTGTGTGTGTTTGTGTGTTCGTGTTTGTGTCTGTGTGCTTTGCATGTTCCAGCACTCATGTCTGTGTGTGTTTGTGTCTGTATTTACAGCAGTGTGTCGTTTGCGACTTCACCAGAGCTCTTTCAGAGCTGATCCATAGAGAAAAGCATTAAAAGGCCATTTAGAAGGATCCATATCACAAGCTCAGCTCTCCAAGTCTCTGGACAGCCTAATCTCCGAGTGCCTGAACAGATGGTCATATAATTATGTCCCCTCAACAGGATGCTGCTCCATCACCGTGGCATTAACCCAATTTGTCTCAGTGATGCTCAGTTCTGGGCAGAGGAGCTAACTTTGTTCATGTCCCGCTCGACTGGGCACCCAACCCTAAACCGCCGATCCTCGTGACTGCCGCTTTAATGGATCTCCTGCCTTCCAACAGAACGAAAGTTTGTCCCTTAAACCAAACCATCCAGTAAGCAGAGGGCTCACGGGACGCCCCGGCTCTAAGAGGATATTTACTGTGTGGCTCCTCGAGTCTGAAACCGTCAGCATCTGCTTCTTTAGACAAGGTTACAGTGCACCATGATCTACCCCAAGTCTAATCAAAACTACGGTCCAATAGTCAGTAGATTAGAAGATTAGAAATTGGAAAGTGTGCAGAGACTCATTTTCTTGACAGCTTGCCCGCTAGATAGCTAATTAGCTGAATTTCATAACAGACTAGACATAATTAACATTGGTTGATGCTTCTTTTAAGAGATGTTTTGAAACCCATTCACAGGCAGGGATATGATGACCAGATTTGGGGATCTAATGTTCGGTGAAAGTATGTCAGTGTCAAGGTCTGTAAATTAGAAATGTAGAATTTGGGAATTGTACTTAAACTCTCCAGTTTTGTCATTTTCTTGTTATCATTTCTTGTCAGCTAAATAGCAAATTAACTAAACTTCACAATAAACTAGCATCAAGAAATGTCAGTTAAGGCTCAAGGCTTTTGCATAACTGTATATTGATCTGTTGATCTTCTTATTTTAGCCTGGATGTTCAGCTAGTTTTTTTGTTGCTATTCTATCATTTGCAACCACCATTCAGAGACAATGCTAATATTACAAGACGTGGGTATCTAATGGTCACTGAGAGTATTTTGTGGACTCGGCCCTTTGTCTGTTAATTAGAAGTGTAGAAATTTGGGAAAATTACTTTTTTTTGTCAGTCTTCCCGCCAGATAGCTAATTAGCAAAACTTCATATCTGACTAGCCACACATTGCTAACAGGGCTATTAAAGCTAATGTTAATTAAAGCTACTTTTTAGAGATTTATCAACCACGATTGATGCAAATTTAGCATACATTTCATGTCACTTCATTTGTCATATACACAGTTATACAACATGCAGTAAAATGTGACCTTGGGTCGATCCTTAATACAATAAAGCAATCAAATAATTATAATGAGAGAGAAATGTGGAAAGGCTTAACTAGCGTATAGAGAAAATATACAGAAAAATATGTTGAATAAACAAGTATTACAAAAATTACAAACAGAAGCAAAAATGTTATTCTTCACAAGCAATGACGAGATGATCAGGCATGGTTGACGGATGGTCTTGTTTAGTTAGTTCTGAAGATATCAGTCATTTTTAAGACTCTTATTAGTCTCGTTCCAAATGAAATGCATCCTGGGTTAGATCCTTTCTTGAATTCCTATTGGTGTTATTTAATACTTCCTTAGTTGAGTTTCAGTGAACACCTACCAAATGCAAATTCAGTGTTTTGAATCAACTCCAGATCTTTTAAACTGCTTCATTTGTCATGGAATAATGAGGGAAGGGGCCACACCTGGCCATGAAACCGCTCATCAGTCGCATGTCCAATTACTTCGTAGGCTCTCTGTGAAAAATGGCAGCAATTTTGGAAAGCTTAATGTGATAACTTTGTAAAACCGGTTAAATTAAAGCTGAAAATTAAAGCTATTTCATTTTACATTCATTTTGATGGCATGCAGAGAGAAAATGATATATGGTTAAAATACTTAACTGATCTAGCTGTATTTCCAAAAGGGCCAGACGAGGGTTCAGACTGAGAATTCCAGCATCTGAAAACAATGATAAAAACAAATAAAATCACTGATCATTCAGGCTAAATCCAGCAGAGTGATCCATACAGTACTGTGCAAAAATCTTGAACCATCCCTTTCTATATGTTTGGCTTTTTGTTGATGCAAAACAAACTATTTCATACCTTCTTGAAATCCTAACGCTCCCTGTGGTCTTGCGTCCCGTGAGGAGCTCCCGCAGCACTGGGGGGCATCCTGAGCAGGACAGATAATCCCCGGGCCCATTCTTGAGCAGGGAGCTGAGAATTGAGCAGCGTCGGGGGTGCGAGTCTTTGTGGAATGTAGCACTATCAGGCGGCGAGGGCCGTGAGAAACGCGGAGCTACGGGAGAGCTGCAGGGGTCCTCTGCGTCCCCGTCCGCCCCGCAAAGCTCTTCGGGAGGTAATTACACCGAACCATGCTGAAGTGCTGTGTGCGAGGGGAGATAGGTGTTGGGCCTGGGGGGCCAAACCAGTGGGTGGTTGTGTGTGTGGGGGGGGGCACATTGCAAGAATACAGCCGTATCTCAAAACAGACGCTACGTAGGGGAGCGCAGAACCGGCGTCCTGGTGCGTTCTCACCTGCCACCGGTCTGCGCAGGAGGCCTCCGTCTAATAAACACGTCGCTGATGGAAAAGTCCGCACCCCCCTGACGAGACTTTACCTTTTATCACCGCCAGCAAAACGGAGGCTGACACTGACGCGCGCTGCTTGTTTACTCCCGACTGTTTCCATTTGCATGTCGGTCAGGAAGCTGATCTCCCAAAATGATTTTTCTGAGTTGTGGCATGTTTTTGCAATTTGCCACTTCGTTTCTTCTTCTTCCGCTCCCTCCATTTTGAACCACTAAAACCAGAGCAGCATCCATTTTGCCTTTTCTTGATATAATTTGGGGTAATTTGTGGGTAAATGGGTTTTAATGAAAATCTCCCTTGCCTCCCTTTGCCTTTTTGAAGGCATGTTTACATCTGCAAGGGCGAGGGCTTGATTCCGCCTGACTTGGCGTCCGAAAGCCAGCGCCGGGGATCTCCTGGTCCGGGATGTTTTATGTAAGAGCTCGAGGAGGAAAAGAAGCAGAGGCTTTGCATGTTTTAACAGCCTGCTATTGTGCGGCCCTTAGCTTCGTTTTTGCGTCCTCATTAATTTTCTCCGGCCTCCATTGCAGCTCATTTGGGTGTGTGTGTGTGTGTGTGTGGGTGTGTGTGTGTGCGTGAGAGTGTGTGTTTACGAGTGCCGTTCTTCTACTGACACGGAGAGCAAGCCGATGCCAATTAGGGGCTGTGGCTCCCCCCAGGGTGACAGTGTGTTGCACTAAGAGAGCCCTGTCACATCAGCTCATAGGTTGTTAATGTGTACTGAGTGACAGCAGGATGAAAGCTATATATTTAGAAACTGTTGGGGTCACTACAAGCTCTCGGCAGAACCCGAATCCCAGTTTGGAGCTGTTGGAGGCGTCTACATCAGGGATGTATGCTGGGTGCTTCTTTTTATGGCACACACTACCAGCCACATTTTCTGAATTTGCATGTTACTCACGTACTAAAAATACACTCCGTATTCTTTGCTGGCAAATACATTTACAGTATGTTCCCGTATCTGAGGGCCTCTATTTGACAGACGATGTCATTTTTCATTCATCACTCTTGTACCACCTTATATAATTCTGGCCATACTTATAACGCGGAAACAGTTAACCAGTCCATTTAAAAGTGTCTAGAATTTGACCACACAGCCAGTTAACAGGATGTCAAACATGCACTGTTATAGTTTGATTTGACATATTGTCATTTATCGCTGTTCACTTCCCAAAGCTTATCAAGAATAAAAATCTGTGGTGTATGAAGTAACTGGATAAGTGGTTAAAACCTGGGGTGCAAAAACTTTAGACCAGTAGTCTGTTATAGTATTTCAATGGCAGTTACTGTCAAAGCAGACTAATGGTGGGTCATTTTAACACATCTACGGGAAAAAAAAGCTATTTAACAGGAATGTAAGGATGAAAGGAGCTTTCCTTTCTCTCATTTTTCAGACGTTTCTTTCTTTCAAGTCTGTTTTGGATATTTACCTTTAAAATCCGAGCAGAGCGTGTCTGTACATCAGAGCTGCTAATCTCCTTTTAATGGCACCTCTCTTAAACAGATGTGGCTAATGAGTGCCCGTCCTGCTGAGTCATCACATCCATTGTGGTGGATGGAGAATGGCTTCAATGAAAATGGCCTCTTGTACCTCCCCCTTGTAGGTGTTTTCAAATGAGGCAGGCTCCTTTCTTCCGCCCGAGTCCTTGTGCGCTTTGAATATGGTCGTAAGCTTGTGTGTGTGCGTGTGTGTGTGTGTGTGCGCGTGTGTGTGTGTGTGTGTGTGTGTGTGTGTGCGTGTGTGTGTGTGTGTGTGTGTGTGTGTGTGTGTGTGTGTGTGTG
>JBBKCR010000101.1:34077443-34096192 GCA_037577295.1 Ladigesia roloffi
TCTCTCTCTCTCTCTCTCTCTCTCTCTCTCTCTCTCTCTCTCTCTCTCTCTCTCTCTCGCACACACACACACACACAGCAGGAGGCCTGTAATGAGACAGCAATTAAATTAAATGGTGAAATTAGACATTTTCCATAATCCTTGCTTTTTTCTCCTTTTCTCTCTTTCTTTCCTCCTTTCTTTCCTTCTGTATTTCATTTTTTCTTTCCTCCTTTCTTTCTCTCTTTCCCCTGCTGCAGGATGATCTGTTGGTAGCCTCGGCTGAATGCCCCAGTGATGATGAAGACATTGACCCATGTGACCCAACATCAGGTGGGTTAGGTTAGTCATCTTTCTTTTTTTATAACTGCTGTCCATGTGCCTTTATTTTACTCCGGTTCTTTTTTTTTTCCTTTTTTGCCTAACTCTGCTTACCTAAAGCTGTTTATTTCAGAGTAAAATTAGCCGTCTGTCTTGCTTAATCAACCATGTTTTTATAAGAAGGAGCAGGCAGCCATGCTGCTCATCAGAAAAATAAAAAGCATAGTTTACACACATCTGTCTTCTCAGAACCAACAGGGACCAAGCAGAGTCTGGCCACATTTCACAGAGTACATAGCGATTATTGTATCTCTCAATACTTTCAGAGGACAGTGTAATGGTCCTTTATCAGTGAAAGCCTCTGTCAAGCATATTTTACATTATTTGAGGCTCAGAATAATGGTCTGATTGTTAAGTCGTAATTTTTAAGTTGTTTATTTTTCTAAATTCAATTTCAGTTCATTTCTTAATAGCAAATACACACATACAGATGTACGATAAAACTGAAGAACTAGCCTGGCCTTTATAAACCTCATCTCCTGTTTTAAGTTTTAGTTTGTGGGGTATTTTTGCTGTTTTTTGCATCTCAATTTCTTGACGAATAAAGAAGTGGTTCAGTATAGCTGAGAATAAAGTCTCTGTGGATGTATAATTCCGAGAGAGAGAGTGTATGTATATATAGTGTGTGAGTGGGTGTGGAGGCTGGTGGGTTTTGATGTCGAGAACAGAGAGATGTGGAAAAGGCCAGTGAGCACGGCTGCGTGGTTCCAGCAGCACCTTTTCCCAGATCTCCCAGCGGCGTGGTCGCATGCTTACACACCCAACTGCACAAACCGCTTTCGACAAGGAATTAAAAATAAAGGTTAACAGAGACTGGCTCCCCTCAGCCAGCTGAGAGCGGGACGTAAGTGACCCATGCAAAGGATCCACTTACACCGGCATCGTACGCATGAACGTGAAATAATGAGAATCTGCTCCTAAGGCGAGGGGCCATTTCAAGACTCTAATAGTGGATTAAAAGAGAATGGCCAACCGTGGAGGAACGTGAACAAGACTAGGGAGTGACTGAAAGGGAATGATGCGGTGTGCAGGAATGGTATTAGAGCCAGTTTTATTGTGAATGGTGATGCGATCTCTCTGTTAACCAATGTGTGGGCTGCTCTGTTCTTCAGCTCCGTTTATCATCATATCATGTTTCGCACCCGCAGGCTACAGTTGACTCGGAATCAGTGAGGGTGCGATAAAGCCTCGGTCCAGGTGCCATTTGGGCCGGGGGATTTATGTCCAAAATTAATCCCCTCCCCCCTCCTGTGAAATGTAAAGTAGCATAAGTCATCAAACAGATCACTCTCATCTCTCGGCTTGGAAATAAACAGCTTCGAAAACGAAGTTCACTTACTGGTGGCGGCAGATAAAGAATACGCCGCCTGTCCAATTTGATCGGCCTGTGTTAGTGTATCGGCCAATAAAACGAAGCAATTTATGGCCTGCTGTGTTTAATATGATGAGTAGATTGCATTAAGTCTGCCAAATGGAGGCGGAGAGCTGCCCAGGGGCCACACTGCCTCAGAGATGCATTCTGTGTCATGGATGTGATGGGTTCCCATTGTTGTCATGGATTTTCTGAGCTGATACGTGCCACAAAAGCAGTTCCGCGTGGTTATCCATCTAAAATCAAACTGCGCCATGCAGCCAGGCCTATTTCCTGAGGGGGTATTGATTTTCCTCCTGTCCAAACCCATCGCCCCGCTTTCCTTCAGTATGTTCAGCAGTTCCGGTGTGCTCTGAGCGACAAATAATTAAGACGTTTTCACAGCGTTATAGTCGCTGAATGTGAAGTATTATTTTCATAAAATAGCAATAAACGCCCGATTACAAGCGAGATGATTTTAAAATGACTTTAAAATGACTTTGGGTGGAAATATCAGTTATGTATGGGTTGTAATACGCCTCCTAGTACAAGCACACGAGTGTGTACAGTAAATATTTGACCTGATTACTCATTAGCACTGTGGAAACCTTGCAAAGCAAATCAATGAGAGGGAGGCAGACGGAGGAGTGGGGGACTATTTTACTGAACTCTCTCTCTCTCTCTCTTTCTCTCTCTCTCTTTCTCTCTCTCTCACTCTCTCTTTCTCTCTCTCTCTTTCCACCTCCCTATCACTATCTCTCTCTCTCTTCATATTTCTCTCTTGTTCTCTCTCTATCCCTCTCTCTCTGTCATTCTCTCTTTCTCTCTCTCTCTTTCTCTCTCTTTCACTCTCCATATTGTTCTCTCTATCACATTTTCTTTCTCTCTCTAACTATCTCTCTCCATCTATCTCTGCCTCACTCTCTCAATCTTTCTCTCTCTCTCTCTGCCTCTCTTTCTCTCTCTGTTTAACTCTTTCAATCATTTCCTCTCTGTCACTCTGTTTCTCTCTGTATCTCTCTCTATTTCTCTCTCTCTCTCTCCCTCTACAGCACACCCTCCCCTGCCTGAGGCGAAGGGCTACCCGAGTCCGGAGGTGATCCGGGAGTCCAGCAGCACCACTGGCATGGTGGTGGGCATCGTAGCAGCCGCCGCCCTCTGCATCCTAATCCTCCTCTACGCCATGTACAAGTACCGCAATCGCGACGAGGGTTCGTACCACGTGGACGAGAGTCGCAACTACATCAGCAACTCGGCCACGCAGCCCAACGGAGCCGCCGTCAAAGAGAAGCCCATCGGCGTGGCCAAGATCTCCAGCAAGAACAAAAAGAACAAGGACAAAGAGTACTATGTCTGATCCTGCAGACATCCTCCCTCCCTGCATTCAGAAACTCACGGGGCAAGGGGGAGGAGAGACCGACCTGTGTATAGTAATTAAAGAGAAAAAAAATTAAATAAAACAACAACACGGTCTTAGTTTCGACTAAGACAAGATATACTGTTACTAACAATAAGAAAATATACTTTATACTCAAGCACACATGAACTATACAGAAGTCGAACGTGTGTACGACGGAATTTTGTGTTGAACTCTCAGAACGGAGGGAAGTCCGTCCTTCAGAGAAAACGGAGGGGCCGGTACGAGCCCGGACGTTAGGGCGAAGACGCTCAGAGATGAGGCCGCTGCTCGGAACTGAGGTTTTATTGTGTTTCATATTATGTTGCCTGTGTATGTGTTGCTGGACATGTCCTCTTCATCCAGAAACCCCATGAGCATCTGGACAAATACAGACATTCGATAAAAGAGATGAGAATGATCGAGAGACTTATCACTATGAGAAGCTACCTACTGTATGATTGTTCAATCAGCCAAAGTATTCGCCCCCCTCCCTCCGCCCTCTCCCCCCCCATCTACCCCACCCCCACCTTTTCTAAAGGCAGTGTTGGCCAGTCGGACACTGATATGAGATGTGATGACCATTTGAAAACACTAAAGGATCCAAATCTTAACTCAATACTGGAGGACCAATGCCTTGGTGTCAAAGAGGACTATGGAGGCCTTATTATCAATACAAAAGTGTAAAATCGACGGTCGTTTTCTTTTATTTGTATGTCTGTCACAAAGATGACGACGACGGTGATGCTGATGATTAATTACGATAAAAGCATACCAGGGCCGTTCGGGATAGTTTGAGGAAATCTCCATGCACGTGAAGTATCTTATTACATATGTTTATATACGGTGCAAAGACTATCTATGTGTGCTCTCTGGACTGTGGCTGAAGTGGTGTTTTATAGCCTGTTATATAGATGATGCCAACTACAGTATACCTGCTCTTCAACATTTTCTAGTAAAAAACAAAAACGGGGAAAACAATTAAATACAGAAAAAATAAATGTTAATGTGTTGCTATAGCGATAGAACCGTTTCCGCCATTAGCTATGGACATTTGGGTTCCTGTATTTTTTAAGTTCCCTCCTTTTTGTGCATCCTCAGTGTCAACATTTTATTTTTCTTTAGTTCTGCCATTGTACTTTTTTTTTATTATTTATTTATTTATTTTTACTTTGCTCGGTTTCTTTGCGATTCTTCCTCATGTGTCGACATGCGAACAAAGACGACAGCACAAGTTTGGGTTCGGGAAAGCAAAGCGCCACATGGAAGTGAAATTATACGAATTGTTGAAGCAATATCCTTTTGCTTTTCTCAGTGACCAAACTAATTATGCATGGTCATTAGGACATGGCTCTAATAAGGGATGACACCATAAAACTCACAAAAAAAAAGAAAGAAAAAAAACTGACATTGAACTGGATCCCAAAATATGTATATTTGGACCATCACAGCTGAACGACGCCGATCTCCGAGACACCTAGAATTGACGTGTTGTTTGTGAACGCACTCCTCTTTGCTATCTTGTACTACACTCAATGTACAAGAGGAAGAAAAATACATAACCTTCAGAATAAATCCTTTGATTTTTGTTTTTTGTGTTTTTTATTTGTGTACAATTTTTCTATGATTCTTTTGTTTTTATTGTGAAAATTCTTTGATGACCTCAAAGTGAAGATTTATTATGAAACAATAGTTTTGAAAAATGAATAAATAAAATATTAATTAATACTTGAAGGTATTTCTTCTTTATTGTTCAAAGTAAAAGTGTGACTGTCGAGATCAAGAGGCTGTGAGTGTGGGTATCAGAGCTGGACCTTTATATGAATAGTCACTCGGCCCCTCTGGGGTTTGGATTAGTGGGTTAGCTTTAAGCTAATTATTGAGCACAGGAATGTTTGGTGGCCTTTTGAATATTAATACATCTAAACCAAAAAGTCATAGGAAATAAATGGAGGCTGCAACCTTTTTTCTGGTTATTGCTTTTGTAGAGTGTAAGAGTGTGTGTGTTTAAACCGTGCATGTCACTATTTAATAAAAAACAAAATTCCAAACAAATACATGTTTTTAGAGAAAATACTACACACAACTAATTTATTATATATACCTGGGAAATGTAAAACTACACTCGTACATTATATTACAACTGCATCAATTGAAACAGTGATGTTAAGAGCAGAGAGTGTGTGTGCGTGTGTGTGTGTGTGTGTGTGTGTGTGTGTGCTTGTGTGTGTGTGTGTGTGTCTGTGTATGTGTGTTTCATAATCAGAACTGAAACACACACACATCAATGCACTCACAGCACATATGGAGGCCTTTCTTATTTTTATAAACACACTGCAATAGTTCAGAATATTATATACATCTGTGCATTTTACACACACACAAACTGTACAAACAATAAACAGACAATAAAAACAATAAAAAGGGGAAAGTGTTTTTTTTTCATGATTGTAGATTAATGTAGGTTACGTGTTGCAGTTTTACAGTGACTCCTTCAGTAAAGGACCCTAGAATGGACTATTAAAAGTGTACCACTTGTTTTTACATTCATTTATCTGCTGTAGAAAAAACCTAGACACGCTGGAAATCAAAGAGTTTAGTTGTACTGTGTATGTTCTTGTGGTCAATCATTTACATTCAGAGCATTTATCAGACGCTTTAATCCAAAGGAACTTCCATTCAATACCTACAGGGGGCAGTCTCCCTGGAGCAATTTGGGATTAAGGGTCTCACTCAGGGACCCAGTGGCTAAAGGTAGGATTTAAACACATGACCTCTTTTTCCAGAGACAATTATCCTACCCAGTAGGGCTCTACTGCCCCACAATCGGTTTTTAGGTGTTCTGTCCAGTTCCTGAAGCCCAAACCAGTGGAACAGCGAGCAAAGTTATGTCAACCTACAATAAATAAACTTCTGATTTGCTGTTTAATGATTTTAACCTTACTGTTCACAACTGGTATTTTCCAGTGAAAATCCATTACAATGCTTGTATGGATTAAATACAAACAAAAATATAATTTTTGCTCTTCTCTGAAGCCCCTCAAACTCCCCTCTTTTAATAGCATATCAAAACATTGCATAATGATGTACACAATCTTTTCTTTCTTTCTTTTATTTAAATGTGTCTTAACCCAGCTGTTTATTTACAGCAGGTTTTAAAGGTGTGGCTGCCTTATAAAAAATACACAAATGAAGCATTCAGTAATGAATTAATGTGTCATTTAAAGCATAC
This sequence comes from Ladigesia roloffi, assembly GCA_037577295.1. Classification (NCBI taxonomy): domain Eukaryota; kingdom Metazoa; phylum Chordata; class Actinopteri; order Characiformes; family Alestidae; genus Ladigesia; species Ladigesia roloffi. The sequence continues at coordinate 34,083,783 of JBBKCR010000101.1, forward strand.
ATTATCTTGCTGTACAGAAGTTCTTCCCAGGTTGTATCTTCATTCTGGAGGAGCCCATTGATTCTGAACAATAATGAACATCACACAGACTGCATGCATGGCTGAACCACAACAGCGGCTCTCCGCCAGAGAGGTGACCGGTGTGGGCTCGTGGGCTCATGGTCACGACGGTTGATCTGCAGGTCCAAGCGGCTCTTTCATTTTCTGCACAGGAGGAGGCCTGGCAACAACCGGCGCAAAATAACTACACCTTCAGGGAGGCATACTCTACAATTTATGGTTCATGAATTATTCACACCAGCCATAGACTGTTCGTCAGGCCTCATTTTAGCACACGTTGCTGAGGGGAGGGTGGAGGTGCAGGTGGGAAGGGGAATGAGGGTCTGAGGACGTTCGGGAAAGCTTGCCTAGACATCCAGTGTTTCGCTTCAAATTCCCAATGAAGGATAATCGACAGCGTATTTCAGTGGAGAATATCCCACTGTGTAACTGAAGATGAAGTTCGGATATTAATGATGATGAACTGGTTTTAAAATCAATGTTGAATGTAGAATTACTCTTGAAATGGGGCCAAATTTAGTATGTCAGGCCATCTGATGCATGTTACACTGCAAATTAGTAGCTCCCAGTTGTCAGTTAATCATTAAAATATCAGACACAGTGACCAACTTAACAATGCATGATTAATTAGGCATGGCTCTATTCATAGAAATAGAAGGAAAAATATTAATAATATATTCTGAATATTGTGACTATAAGAACTTTTATTTTGTAAATGCCACTGTGGCTGATTACACAGAGTGTAAAAGAGAAAATAAATGCATAAAATGTCAGAATATCTGAACCAAAAACACTGCATGTTAAGGAACTTTGTTCTTTTATAACCTTATGTAGTTTGATGTATAAAATGTAAAGCCTGAGAGGGACCAAACCTTGGGAAGACTGAATGAAATTCATTGTAGTGATAATATACAGACCTGCACAAAGGGCATGAGTCTCATGTCTTTATATTTTGCTTTGAATCTCATTGTTGGTTCTGTCAAACTTTCTTATCTTGTCATATTGAGTGAATTAAATGGAATAAGTGGGAACGAATGTTTCACAAGGAGCCTAGATAAAGGAGTTCCAGCCACTCAGCAATCAGCACCACGAGTAAACTGATCACCGCCCCATCATCTGGAACCATCTGCTCCTGGTTCTTCACTGGTTCAGGTCTTTAGTTAGAGGCTCTTTGTTCTGCTTGAATGATTCATACGTAGGTCACTGTGTGTCTTAACCAGCAGAAACATTCCTCTGAAACTGGTCCGGTTCAGGGACTGGTTTGAAAATGAGAGTCCCTGAAAGTCCTTCAGGAAGCCTGGAGAACTGTTCCTCAAGAACACAATAACATACAAGAAATTCTGGATCTTTGGAAGTAAAATTTGAAGAAATGAGCGGTGGAGAAACGCTTTGCATTACATTGTGGATGCAAACTTAAATGTATATAAAAGACATTTTTTCCAGAAAAGATCTAATTCCAGTGAAGCTGTGCTTTAATCATCTGATTCCTGTTTTTTTCACATGGCCATTGTGAAACCTGTGAATAATAAACATGAGAGCTTTGCTATAACTGTGTGTGGACTTTTATCTTAATTTTTCATTATTTCTTATTGCGTCCTGCACCTGTGACAAACTCCGGAGGCTCTCTGGATCTTGTGGAAAATTATATTAATATCCTAAAGTCCACTGAAACATTTTTAAGGTAAACCAAACTTTCTCTTCACACAAATCCACAGAATGACATACAGGCGTTCGGTTTAAGTACCCCATAAAGTGCTGAAATGAAATGAAATGACATTTTCTTTTCAGCGAAACATCACTTAAACATACTTCATCCTAACCACCTTAAAGTTAAAAGAATAAAAGGAACGGTAAAAATAGTCCAGTCACATATTATGAAGGTGTCAAACAAATGAAAAAGGCCCGAACAAATCTTTTGTAATGGAAGCCTTTAATGAACAGGAGTTCTCATTTCCACTTGGTTCCTGAAGGCTATACCATTCTGGCACATGAGGAATGGCTAAAAACACACCACCTCATTACACACTCACGCTAAAACTTTAATGTGCTTCTTATTTTAATGCAAGGTTGAAGTTCCCCAAGTGAGCTTAACCTAAAGAGGACTGCTAATTGCTTTGTTTCATTTTCAGTAACTCACCAGCTCAGAGTGTTCCACTGACTCTCCCTCTATCACACACACCCATCAGACTATATAACTCCTCCCCCTTTCACACACCCATCAGACTATAACTCCTCCCACTGCCAAACACACACACACACACACCCATCAGACTATATAACTCCTCCCCCTTTCACACACCCATCAGACTCTATAACTCCTCCCACTGCCACACACACACATCAGACTCTATAACTCCTCCCTCCCGTCACACATACATCCATCAGACTTTATAACTCCTCCCCCTTTCACACACCCATCAATCAGACTGTATATCTCCTCCCCTCGTCAAACACACACCCATCACTCTATAACTCTTCCCTCGTCACACATACCTATCAGGCTCTATAACTCCTCCCCCTGTCACATAGACCTATCAGGCTCAATAACTCCACCCCCTGTCTCTAATCTACTTAATAATCTGTGAAATAGCCTGTTCGTTATTGTTGTATATTTCTAGCCAGGATAAATAAAAATTGTGTATAACTATGTGCATTATTTTTGCTATGATATGCAACTGACCACCCTATGCAATACTGTGCAATGTTCTTATTGGCTGGTAAAACTGAATGGGTGCTGAATCACTTAATCACGCGCAACATCTTACGTGCAATAGTCTGCATGTGACACTTCATTGTGTTACTTATCTAAAGTATTTATACCAAACATTTCTTTATATAGCATAGTGTATTCATATCCAGCTATTTTTCTCTTTGTCAGATTTGTATTTAGATCTTATTCAGACTTTTTATTATATTGTCGTTGTCTCTGTGGCTCTGTGGTCATAACCTAAGCAATTTCCTTCGTTTTCTGACTCAGATTCTTCTGATTCTGGGCCAGCGTGTGTCTTCTCCAGTCTCGTGCAGGCAGCGATAAGAAAAGCAGCTCTGCTGCACCTCACATTACCTCTAAATCATCTCATTTGGTGATTCAGTCGGAATCATTAACCTGAATCTGTGACACGGCCATGCGCATCACTCTGACATGTTTGGGCTGGAACGGGATGATGGGCTGTGTTTAAAAGCATTACATGTTTGTCTGGGTGAGAAAAAAAAATGTTTTGAGCATAATGAAATGCCATCGCAAATGAGAAAGCTTCCCAAGGCTCGGCATTAAAAGGCTTCTTAAGGTAGTTTCATTTCCAGGGGCACAGGCAAGGATCTGCACTGCAGAACACACACATCTATATTTAACGGGGCAGATGATGGCCTTATATAATAGTGTTTCTTTTTGTTTTTTTTCTACGCCGCCACACATTTAGGATAAAAAAAGAGAGTGGCACCATGTCAGACCTCTCAGCCTCGCTGCTATTTTGTTTAGAACATAGAGAAACATCAAACACCATAAATTCTATTTTTACAAAAAGGCATGACACACACATACACACACTCACACAGAGATGCGTATAATATTTTAATATGTATATGATTGCCTTAAATTAGGGGGTAAAATAAGTGTGCAGTGCTGATTTGTGTGTGTATTACTGTGCAATAGTCTTGGCACCTGGGAAATGTATAAATAAAACCTGTTTACTACTACTGGTAGTGTTAAATTATTGTTAAAACACTAATATTACTATAAACACAGTTAACATTATTACAGTAAAGAGTGTTTTTATGTGCTGCAAAGTGTCTCCTTGTCATGTCAGAGGGTGACCACTAGGGGCACCCTCATCTTTGTTTGGCGGGTTGTTACACCTGCAGAGAATATCAGGGAGTCATAGCCCTCACTATATAAGTTTGTGTTTGTCATTTTGTCTTTGCATGTCTTTAGTTCAAAGTGAGTCCTGTCCCTTTTGTTTGAGTTCATGAATAAACAGAGTTTTTGGTTCATGGATCCGTGTGGACATTCCCGCCTTCCTTAGGGACCCAGGGGAGGTCTTGACACTCCTGACCATTTCCAAAACTCTTTCCTTGTAGAAGTCCAATATTCATTTTAGCCAAAATCAGATCCCTGGTCTGGGACGGTTTTACTTCATTAGAGTATATTATGTGGAGCTGCTGATGTTTTGTTTCTAAATTCTCTCAGTGACTGGAGGCCCTGAGCAGAAATCTGAAACCAAACCTGTGTTCTTCTAACCAGCTCACAGAATATCAGCTCTATTTAAAAAAGGAAATCTTGATCCTTTTTAACTGCTTTCTTGTTGGTTTGAGTTTATTCCAGGGGCGTCGGAAGCATTTTTTATGTGCGGGGGACACGTGGGGGCGGAGTTTGGGAGGTTGTGAGTGTGGGGGCGGGGTTTGTGTGGCGGCGGAGTTGCTGCGTGCGTGTAAATCCCTGTTAAATCTTGAATCTTTCCTAAAATAATCCACTCAACTTAATTGATAGAAGAACTTATGCCACTGGAAATCAGCTCAGGTTTTCCTCCAACGCACCACATGCAAGTGCAATCACACGTCAATTCACAGACAAGCTACTCAGATTTCCAGCGGTGTGTGTCCTTCCATCACTTTATTGGAGTGGATTCTAGATTCAATAGCGCTAGTGAACGAATTATTCATGTTAAATGTGGGGTCCAAACGAATAATTATGAAAAGTAGAGGGGACACGTCCCCCTCTGTTTGAATGGCGATGGCGCCCATGCTTTATTCTAATGTTCGCTTGTTTTTTTGTTGACACTTTCTTACCATCAATTTTAAAGCAATCAAGCACATTGATGAGGATCATTTCAGAAACAGACTGAAGGCTGTATAATGGACTTGTGACATAAATGTAAATTACATCACGTCTTTAGTAACACGGTCCAAACCCACCCACACTGGAACCATCTCACAGTCAGCATGAATGCACCATTTCACCACACCCCCCGTAATTGGCTAAAACAGCTTTATTGCTTTTCATCGTTCTTTCCATGCCAATATAGCATGAGTGGGGATTTCCATACATTTGTCAGTCAGGATTATAATATTAGTACTGCAGTAATGTAGTACTACAACATAACCCAGATCAAATTTCACTTGATCAGAGACTAATTTTACTATATGCGTATAGTATATAATATATTTTATCCACACACAGTATCTGACTGCACTATTTATATAATAGTGTACCATGGTCTGCGGTATATTCTACTTGAATCTGATTAATTTTACCTGAAGAGAAACAAGCACAAACCAAAACCCACAAGTATTAACAGTTTTGCTGCACTAAATTCTTTCTGCCTAAAATGATATATATGCTCTGAATGTAAAGACCTTTGTTCAACTAGGGTTGTTTGAAAGCACCATAGAAATAAAAATGTGCTTACTTCTTTTACAAAAGTAAGACTGTAGCATCAAACATGTTATTTTGTTGCAAAACCGTGAGAAGATAAAAAAAAAAACATTTAAAAAACTATTCAAAGCTGTGCTGTCGGTGATACACTTTGAGTTCTGAGTGTAAACACCGGTTCTAGACTGTTTTACAGCGGTTATATTTACTGAAATCAGAGTTTACTGATTCACTCTGAGTTCTGAGGGTTAAAATTGTAAACTCTATCTACAAGCCGGAGAATTTCTGAAAGTTAAAGCTGGTTTACCCTTCAACATGCTGATTCCTGCTATTACCTTGAACTGGCATGCTGAACCTGCTGTTATACCTGTTTACCATTCAGAAAGAGGATACTGACTCAGATACTGTCTTGTTTTCTAATGAAATATAGAAACCACAACCTCCACCCTAGTTTAAATGCAGCCCAGGTATATTTTCTATTTGTGTCAGGGGGACTATAGCACACATATTTTAAAAATCCATCATGTAATAAAAATACTGGAAAAACAGGAATAATTACTGTTAAAAGAACACCTGTGTGCAGAGTTCATATAGAGATGTTTCTCTGATGTGATGAGAACCTCCAGACGACCCGGGTTTGTTGTTCGGTGTTATTTTATTACTGTGTGATGTTTGTTTGGTCCATCTGTGATGTTCCTGCTCCCCCACCGGCTTAACTGATGCTTCAGGGACTTCAAAGAGTTTAGTTTTCTGAGACAACTTACTTACAACTTACAACTTGCTCTCAGTCTCTCAAAGTTTTACACTGTCTTTAAAATGATGCTTTAAAGAACCATTATTTTAATTGGAAATGAGAAGATACATTGTCAGCAATGTATATTTTTAAAGGAAATGACAAAACATTAGTATAAGGAAAATAATGGAGCATTTACAGAACTTGAATAATTCAAAGAATACAAATATTATGTTCACTGTTCAATCTTAAACTAAATGGCAATAATGACCCTTGACAAATTTTTAGTAGTGTTTATCCATCAACTGGCCTCACTGTGAGAAGAAAGTGTGGATTACAGTCATAGGTGGAGTTAAAGGGGGGTGAGGGTTTTTGTCTGGATAGACAATTCTACCTCTCTTAATTCTGCTTAGAATTGATAATAATATTAATAATGTTCTTTGTTTGGGTCTTCCATCCTGCCATTCATCCAGAGTGTCACATCAGGTGGTGCCCGGGGTGTGAGCGGAGGAGTAATAAGCAAGGTCCAAAATGGATTTTTAACATAAAAAGAACACAGACTCCATACAGACAATAATCAAACCAAAAGAAGGTTAAGGGCCTTGTACCTCAAAATATAACCACACAAAAGAGACATAAGGAGCAGGAACGCGATGGTTAAAGTGACCAACAAACTAAACATGAACACAAAGAACTTAAATACTAAGCACACTTGGAAACAAACCAATCAGAACAAAGACACAACAAATACCCAATATCAAAATAAAAGTCCCTGAAACCCCAAAGTTAAAACAGTGGCCTCTACTGGCTGCTGGCCAAGACCTAACAAAGAGTGACATGCAAGAAATACTAAATGTTGTTACTCTAATTGTGTACATGCATACATACATGTGTATGTGTGTGAAACAATGTCACCAAAATAGTAAGAATATCATTCTTATTTTGAACATATTTTAGTACATAAATTGTGACGTTTTTGAGCAGAGGTGGGCAACTCAGTGTCCAGTACAGATTGATGGTAGTCCTCCTCAAACACATTTACTTAACTGGCTATTTGAACCAGGTGTATCTGAGGAGGGAAGTCACCAAAACATGCTGGACTACGGCCCTCCAGGACCGGAGTTGCCTACCCCTGTTTTTGAGTATTAATATTTTACATACTGTGCTGTATGTTTTTATATTCGTAAACAGAACAATAATGAAACATATCTATAATTGTCGCAAATTGTATTAAATCAAAAGATCCAGGACATGGTACATGTGGCAGAGCATCCACGCCATCACTTCAGGACGTCTCCACCTGCCCTTGATGGTGCAGCCTCCTCTCCAGATGCGCTGAATGACTATTACGCATGATTTGAGGCACAAAATCACTTGGTAGCTAGGAAGACCCCTCCCAAACGACCAGGTGCTCTGCCTGACAACGGCTGACATGGGGAGAACATTGCTCAGATCACACATGGAGGCATTGGACCAGACAGCGCCCCTCTCACAGGCCCGCTCAGTTTCTCTCCGAGCATAACTGTCATCTGAATATGTTTTACAGCCACAATCACCAAGTCTTCTGTGTCCTGTCTCAGTGTCTATTGTCTTGTCACACTCACACACATCAACACAGAGTGCTTCGAGAGGCCGGTCATGAGGTGCATAAACACCCATCCGCCTGCTCACTTGACCCCCTGCAGTTTATGTATCATCCCAGACATAACAACCCCCATTCACTCCATGGACTCTTATCCATCTAAATAAAATGATACTCGTGAGAATGCTGTTCCTAGACTTCAACTTTCAGCACCATCGTTCCTTGGCATCTGACAGGAACTAGGTCCTGAACTACCTGACTGGGAGACCTCAGTCTGCTGGGATCAGGAGCAACATGTGACCTAGTGTTTACAAAGTTGCCCCTGCATTCAGAAGGCCGTGGGTCCGAATCCCAGAACTGGGTGTGGCACCACTGTCATACCCTTGACCTTGTTCCTGGCTGCCACTGCTTCACTTGGTGAATGTGTTAAATGGGCTGAATACCAAGAAAGATCTTCATGCTCTTCACACTGTGTGCAGTGGCGTGTTCGCCTATGACCAATAGACACTTAACACATGTTTTACATGCCTCTAGACCAAGAGTTCATGTTTTCCAATCCTACCTTTAGCATTGCACCCCATGGTTCCTAAACAGGGCCCTTAATCCCAAGTGGCTCCAGGGAGACTGTGGATAAAAGGGTCTGCTAAATGCTGTAAATGGAAATGGATTCAGCTTGAACCACACCATCAAGATTGCTAACGACTAGACCGTAATGGGTTTAAACAATAAGGCAACATACAGAGAGGAAAATCAATTACTAATGGACTGTTGTAGAAACAACCACCTGTAATTCGACAGTGCCAAAACTAAAGAGATGGTTGATGGATTAAGAAGAGCATGCTGTGATCACTCTCAGCTAAAAATTGATTGATTTTCTGTGGAGACAGCCCAGAGCACCAGGTTCCTTGGTATTCACACTGGGGAGAACCACACATGGACCCTCAACACCAGCTCTATAGCCAAGACAATCCAGCGGGGTCTCTGCTTCATGTGAAGACTGACGAAAGCCCACCCCACGCCACAGCCTGATTTAGGAATTCCCTCTGTGAAATAGGAAGGTTGTGGAGGGAGCTCTTGTCAGTGTTTTCTAGGTCACGGAGCAATGGAAAAAGAAGGTGTGGTGTAAAGAATTTATATTTGTTTCACATCAGCACACACTTAGTCTTTACTTATCCTTTATTATATTATTTATATAATTTTCTCAAAAATCTTTCTTTTTAGTACTTATATATTTTTAATATTAGTCTTTAATCTTAATTCTTATCTTACTTTACTTATTTACTTTTAACTCGGCATTTGTCTGTGGACAGCAAAAAGAGAATTTCATTGCACAGAGAAATGCAATTTCTTTGTACACTTGACAATAAACGCTTTGAATCTTTGAATCTTGAAGAATACATTACATCTTGTGAATTACCAGGTGTGTGTGCGTTGTTTACCTGGGGCAGAGATGGCACCAAGATAAGAAGAAGGTGGAGAAGAAGGAAGAAGGTGACCCAGATACCACTGCAGAACATTAGAGGTCTTGTGAATCCAAATCTTGGGAGCTTAGAGCTGTTTTTATTGCATGAGTGGAAACTAAAAAACTGCAGGAGGGGCAGGAACAGATCCCCCCCAGAACTTAAATAGAACATGAGTAAAGAGTAGGTCACACTTGACAAGGCTCGACTAAACAAGTGGATGAAAACAGAAGACAAATTGGCAAAGCCAGCCTAATGTTTAGGCAAAATTCTATGCTAATGCTAACTTTCAGTGCTTATGCTGTTAATGTCAATTGCTAATGTTTAAGCTGTTCGCTGTTGCTAATTGCTACTGCCTATGATGTATTCTATGCCAAATGCTAATGCTAATTCAAATTGCTAATGTTAAAGAAGAGTATAAACAAAGAACGCAAGCAGGCAATACATGCAAAAGGTCACAGTAAACAACACTAAGAAGAATATAAAGGAAAAGACAAGACAACGAGCAAGAAAGAGCACTGAGGCCCTAACATGCATAAAACTAAGGCTAGACAGGACAAGGAAATGTCATGAGGGGACAAAACAGAAATTGAACATCTAGAGCCATGGAAACCAACCGAGACCAGAAACAAACAACACCTGACAGAGAAACTCTGAAAAACAATGTCCTGAAATACACTCAGACTCAGCTGGAGGACACTAATGGGGGGCGACAGGTGGAGCCTGAGGGGAGTCTAGGAGGACACTAAACAGAGAAATATAAAAGAATGGGGAGCAGACGGACCAAACCTAAAGGAGCCAGAGGCAGAGCTGGGAAACGGGAAAGAAAATTAAAGGTGTTTTTAATGGTATGGCTGATCAGAATGCATATAAAACACATTCATATCACAGAATTTGAGATCTGGGGCTGGTGGCAATATGTGTATATACAGGCCTTTGTGAATATAATGTTTTAATGTAGTAAAAAGTTTTTTTTTAACATAATGTGAATAAACAGGCCAAATAAAACTAAAATGAACAAATACAAATATCATTCTACAGGAAATAGTGATATTCTGTTCAATATATCAGTGTGTTCTATTGGAAGTCCAGTATTACTGACTCGATGAGTCCTTCAGTAAATTAAATCAGGAGCTGCCGATGAAGTTTCACAATCCAAATGATGGATGGAGGAACTGAGGAGGAATCTGGTACCGTACCCATGTTCTCCTCACCAGCTCTTAAAAACAAGACATCTTGATACAATTTGCTGCTTTCTTGTTGATTTGCAATTATACTAATCTTAACTTTTCCAGCAGAAAGACATTTTATCACACTGAGCTATTCACAAAGGTGCCTAAGATATTTGTACAACATTGTATAATGCACAAGCACACCTGCTTTCAAAAAACTCCTCTGTTCCCATCTGCCCTCTCCCCATTTGTCTGCTCCTTACAGGTGTTTTGGCCTCTGAGTCATTGCCATTCTTAGCGAGGCAGACGCCGACAGGAGCGTTTATTGCTAAATTGATCACTCATGCAGGCCTTGGGCACAAAGTCCTGAATACCCACTTTCCTCTTTCAGCTCCATTCCTCCACATCCCCGGGCGAACACATCACATCTGTCAGAGGCTACCGTAAGAGCCAGAATGAAATAAGCGGTCGGTCAGGCTGGAGTAGCGGACGCACCCAAGCCTCTGTATGAACTTTTTTATTTTTTTGTGCAGTATTAGATATGAGCGCTGACTCTAATTAACTGCACTAACTCCTGTTTCTGTATAATTATGTTCTTTGACTCGCCATCTGCTCAGGGGCACTCTGACAAGCTTGTCTTATCTTCCCTCCCCAGCACGGAATGCACTTTTTTCCCCACTCTCTATACCTCAATGACTGCAAATAACAGGTCGTGTAGTGATGTGGTGCACCACTTTGTGGAAGTCTTCAAGCACCTTTGTAGATTAGAAGGAGGAGGAGGGAGAGAAAAAAAAAAACAATTGACTTTGCTTCGCCTTACCTGTCAAAACAACAGGGGGAAAAAATGAGAAGTTTTCTTCCTTCCCTCTATCTCCTTCCCCCGCTCGACGACAGCTCTATAAATCATTATGAAATAATTATGTATTTTTAATTAAATGTGAGATGGCTGCTATCTGTGCGTTTGGGCCCGGGCACGGCAGTTGGTTGGTGATGATGTTGGTGGTGTTGGTGATAGTAATGAGGGGAGGTGGGGGGGTGGGGCAGTGGAGTGTGTGCAAAGCTCATCTGTGCTGCAGTGTTCTGGGTGGGGGGCTATAACTCAGGCTGGGGGGAACAGATATAGGCAGGCTGTTGTATATACTGCCCCCCTGCCCCCCCCAGCCCTGGAGAAGGACCTTGGCAAAGGCAGTGTTGTAATTGAATGCTCTCTGTATTGTGTTATTACAGGCTGCAGAGTCATATTTCAGACATGGCCGCTCGAGTGGAGTTGACGTTCTTATCTCACTGGCTCCTTTGACTGGAACCGTGATTCTTGAATAGAGGACATTAGAAGTTCTGGCACTCTTGCAGAACTAACATGTCAACTGTGCTGGAATATGGAAAGTGTCCCACTGGCACGAGGAACCGTGTCGTACCGCGAACAATAGGCCTCAACCCAAGCTGAACCTGAGCTGATGCCAGGGCCAACAGCATCAGCGCCTTAAGATCGGTTGAAATGTCATCGTAACATGGAAAGAGGCCTTCTGTGCAAAGAATACAACAATGAAGACTCAAATGAACAACTGTGAAGTCGGTAAAATACAAGCACACATCTGTTTGGGCTGAAGATTAATTTCAGTGTTTTCTATGACACTAACAAATTTATCTTTAACTCAGAGAATCGTAAAGGTGATCCAGGATGTCACAAATAAGGTCTCTGGGTTCGGTTCTTTTCACACAGATAAAGAACTCCGAGAAAACATTCAACACTCAAACAGGACTAGAAATAATAAAAGAGAACCATAACAAAAGCAGCTCTGATGGAAAACTCTCTGCCAGTTCGACTCCATGGATGCCGTTTTGGGATAAACTTTTGGAGAATTGAGTCCGAAACTTCGTTACCAGTCTGAGATACACAGGAACACCAGAACCTGATACAGCTTCAGTACCATCACAGTACAACTGAGAAACAGAATGAACTAAACTGTACTGTGCTGGTACTGAAGTTGTATCAGGTTCTAAATTGTACTGTGCTGGTACTGAAGTTGTATCAGGT
>JBBKCR010000101.1:34115226-34137032 GCA_037577295.1 Ladigesia roloffi
ATGTGTTCTAGACAGACCACTTAAAGAACGGAACTAACACTACATGTGTTCTAGACAGACTACTTAAAGAACGGAACAAACGCTACATGTGTTCTAGACAGACCACTTAAAGAACGGAACTAACGCTACATGTGTTCTAGACGGACTACATAAATAACGGGACTAACACTACATGTGTTCTAACTATGTAAATTACAGAACTAATACTACATGTGTTCTAGACGAACTACTTAAAGAAAGGAACTAACACTACATGTGTTCTAGACGAACTACTTAAAGAACGGAACTAACACTACATGTGTTCTAGACCAACTATGTAAATTACAGAACTAATACTACATGTGTTCTAGATGGACTACTTAAAGAACGGAACTAGTGCTACGTGTGTTCTAGACAAAGTACTTAAAGAACGGAACTAACGCTATGTGTGTTCTAGAAGGAATATTAAAGCTACACACACCCGCTGACACACGTGCACTACACACCCCCTACCCCCCCTCAAAAATGGATGGGAATATTTAATCATTCACACATCAGTTCATCACCATTTTTTTCTAATATGATCTGGTTTAACACTCACTTGCAGGTTCTCACAGCCTGTTTCTCTGTTAAAAACAGGATTCCTCTCTTTCTTACTTAATTCTCACTCCCTACTTTCATTACTTTTGAAGTGCCAAGATTGACAGGACCCAGGCTCGAGAGATAACTCGAATCTATTTAAAAGTACAGATTAAAAATTACAGAATGTTTGTTTCTAAAAAGTCTGTCTGTTATGAACAACATGTAAGTGAAGACAGAAATTTAGGATTAAGAACATCTAAATATGTGATAAACAGCACAGTACAGCATGAGAAAGCAGCAAAGTATGGAAAGCTAATCTTGACTAAATTCTTAAACCACCCCTCATTTCTTTATATTTTGTATCCAGAGATTCAAAATTTCTGTATTTTAATGTGTTCTGGAGAAACAGTTCTCCAGGCTTCCTGAAGGAATTTCAGAGACAGTCCCTGACAGTCATTTCCAGTCCAGTCCCTGAACCGGGCCAGTTTCAGAGGAATGTTTCTGCTGGTTAAGACAAATGAATCATTCAAGCAGAACTAAGAGCATCTAACTGAAGTCCTGAACCAGTGAAGAACCAGGAGCAGATGGTTCCAGATGATGGGAGGGTGATCAGTATACTGGTGGTGCTGAATGCTGAGTGGCTGGAACTCCTTTATCTAGGCTCCATAAGTCTTTAAGACACTATGCAGCCTGTCAGTACAACATTTGTTCACATATATTTAATGTAATCTCCTCAGTGAGACACAGATCAGACAGTTTTACAGAGAAAATCTGTCACAAACAAGGAGATTCAAAGCAAAACCTAGCAAAATGAGGGGCAACTCAAGACCTGTACAGTTCTGTAGTATATGTTGGCTCAGACAGGAAATCCTATCTGTATCTGGGTTTGGACTGAAATACAGAGCAAATTAAAGCAACCACACTTGCTGTTTTTCACTGGTGCACTTGCTATGTCGGTGTACTTTATAGGTTTATAGCCGGTGACTGTAGCCCATCTGTTTTCATGCATAATTTACAGTTTATCAGTCTCTACCCCTTCCATTACCGGAATAGAACCACTATTCTAATTCTGCATTCTCAGCAGAGCAGTGATCCCATCAGGGGAGTCGCATGTGAGTGTGTGTCGAACTTGTGCAAATGTACCAGGCATGTACCTTAAATGTTGATGTTTAACATTGTTTAAAAATCCTGACAATTCTATTAGTAACACCTGCCTAGTACGCCCACCAAAGGTCTACAGCACAATTCCCCCAAGCACAAATTCCATCCCATATCAGTGCTGGGATCCTGATTAGATATTTCTGGCTGCACACTGTAGATTAGTAACACTAAGGCATTTAAAACCAGCTAAGAACTAAAAACAGCCCCACCAATCAAATAATAATCAGTGGTGGTCCCCTGGTCCATTTTCAATAACTTTAAACCTATAAAGTACCAGAAATCTCCATAAGTCCTACATTTTAATTGAGAAGGCCAGGATCGTGACTTCTTCTATTTCAAAGACTTCGACATAATTCTTCAGTTTCCAAAGGGGAGGAGCCTTTTATATTTTCACTTTTGGAATCAGAAAACATGACTGTGCCCAATGACATTTTAGCACTATCTGTGTTTTGTAGGGAGTGAACTGTACATTTTGAACATATTATTCAACCTGACCTCCGACACACAAAACCAGTTCAGCTTTATGGAAGGTGTACATGATAAAATGGGCAAAAACGAGGGTTTAAATTGTGTGTGTGTGTGTGTGTGTGTGTGTGTGTGTGATAATCTTGCACAGTACTGTGTCGACACTGCGGGTATGTCATCGCATGAAGAGAAAAAAGAAAGCAAGAAGGTGGGGAGGGCATGGGAGGTGGCGGGGGGATGGATGAGGTCTGTATAATGATGTTCTCTTACATGAGTCAATGTTCTGCTCAGAGGCAGACTTTAAGAGCATCATGGCAGTGGCAGCATCAAAATCAGATTCTGAAAAGAGAAAGAAACATTGGATGGACACAGGTTTCGACTGACAGTGCACTACATTGTGTGTGATGCTTGTGAGAGTGTGTTGGTTTTTGTGTGTGTGTGTGTGTGTGTGTGTGTGTGTGTGTGTGTGTGTAAGTGAATGAGTCACTCGCAGAGCGATCCCTCATTACAAAAGCACCAGTGCCTTGGTTGTCAAGGTTACAAAACACAGGCGAGAGATGGCGTATCTGCGCCGCGTGGACCGGCTGAAGATGAACCGAACAAAAGGAGCCGGGATGAGTGATATGCTTAAATGTGTAATGATACATTGGCTAATGGTGTGTGAAGGATATGACCCGCCTAAAGTCCTCCACAACAGACGCAGCAGTTCACTCCTCTCACCTTTCGTGGAGTAGCTCTGCTCCAGCGCGAACAGGTGCCGGGGAGGAGACGAGGCACTGTGGAGAAAGGAGACACAGGGATTACAGCACGGCGTTAGGGGTGTAAATATCAGACCTTACACTCGACCTCATCCAATCACTGCTCTTCAGGAAATCTCAGCTTACAATAAGATTATATTGACACAGTTCAAAATGAACTCTGATAGTCTGAACACACAAATCGGAGAAAAAGAAACTATTTATATACACATCTAAATACATATACACACACACATATGTATACACACAAATATTTATACACATATCTATGAATTAAGTTGACGGAGCTGAAGATTACTTATTAATTTTCAGTTCTGCCTTAAATGGAACCTTGTTTTCCATCAGAGGACACTGGTTTAATTTACTGTTTAATTACGATAAAACAACACATTTGTCAGTAGAACTAGTCGAACCCAGCTCCTTATGACTTCACATTTATGAACAAGAGCGTTCACAATATTTTACTCTGTTCAGTCCTTGATTTATGTATAAATAAAGAAAAAAAGAATAGTGGCAGGCATCTTTCTATAGGAGCTGACTCTCACATCTACACCCCTGGAAACTGACTCACTCTGCTTTTTTTACCAGGGGCAGCAGGTGTCGTAGTGGTTAGTGAGTTGCCCCTGCACTCAGAATGCTGTGAGTTCGAACCCCACTGCCGTACCTTTGTGTCAGTACCGTGTTGTGGCAAAATGAGCATTTATTAATTTTAATTTTTCATATCTTATGTTATTAATCATTTGTATTGCTTTATTAATTATTTATTCTGTTTTATTAATTATGTATAATTATATAATTATAGAAGTTTTCTAAATGTATCCATTTTATTCTGTTATAATGTCTGCACTTCACTTTGGTTCAGAGTGTGTGTGTCCTTGGGCTGATTAGATGTCTTTAAGGCGCCATAGTCTGGCCTAGGCCGAGGGTCAGATGTGATCTATTTGTCCATTTAATATTTCTAGTCTAAACGTTATTTTTTATCAGAAGGTCACTGATGTACGTTTAAGATTTTGGAGGAACGCTTATTGTAAACAGGAGATTGGGGTTGCTATGGCAATTGAGATGACGTGTGCTCAGTCTGCAAAGTGACAAAATCTATTTTGTACAATAGGACTGTGACACCTGTTGTGTGAGTCGCCTTCCAGGATCTTGCGTCATTTTTGCTATAAATGTTTGATGTTTTCTTTGAAGAAGTGGGGCGAACAGGCTTAGGACGGAGACTTTCCTTTGTCTCTGAGACCTACCCTGACCCCATCTGCAGATGTTTTAATAAATCTTTCTTTTGATACATTTGAGCAAAATGGTGTTTGTTCATGCTAAAGAATCTCCGACACCCAGCCGATTCATCCCTGTCTAAAGGGGGCAATTCCCCCAACAACCGTCTCCACGCACCGCTCTCCGGCGCCCCCTTTGGTAGCAGCCTGATTTATTTAGCTCTGTTCCAATACACTCATGATACTAAAAGGGGCGGGACCAGGCTGTTGATTGTTGTTGTTTTAACACTGTAAACAATGTGGTTACAACTAGAGGTGGGCCCAATCCAATATGATATCAGTATCGCGTTCCGATATAGCCATAAATCTTATATCGGATATCAGTCTCTAAACTCGTGCAGCTCGCAGGACCTTAAACTCACCGCTGTAATAGGAGATGCGTCGGCAACAGATGCTCATAGACATTATCCAAAAATTTAACAAATTCAAAAATTTACAGTATCAGAGAAGACTCTTAGCAGTCCCTCAGTCCCTCTCTGGGGTTCTTTAGGGGCTATTTTCTGTGTTTTATTGTCTGTTTTGCCCTCTCTCAAAATACGACGAACCTAAACCTGGGCATCTCGTCTGATCCACCTATATACAATACAGGTGTGTAAATACAGACGTGGCAAGATTCACTCTGTCTATGTTATGTTTATTTAAAATGTATTAGTTTTGCACTTTTTTACTCTGCTAAAATGATGCTAAATGGAAATAAAACTTGAGTTCTGATTGTGTTTGTTGTGTTTTTGATATCGTTTGATGTTACATTTTTACCTTTCCTAATAAGTGGTTAGTGGTTTATTTGCGCTATGATGTAACCCTACTGACAAACAGGATAATCTCAACAAAAACAATGCTAATAGTAAAGTAAAAAATAAAGTTATATCAGAGTCTGTATCCGTACCGGCAATTGTGTATTGGAATCAGATTGGAACTGATTGGAACTGGAAGTGTGGATCGGCACATCCCTAGTTACAACAAATATTATAGTGAATATAATTCTTATTCTTCGTGATTTTTGCATTGCGCTATGACATATTTGATGCAATATTACAACATTTGGCATTTGGAATATGGAGCAGGTTTTAAGATCTTTGTGGTTTATTTATTAGTTTCATATTGTGGCCTTAAACATGAGGGAAAAATAAAACATGAGGCTATTAAAAATAAAGACATTTAAGAGAGAAGGCCAAGATGGTCGTTTCTTGTATGCCAGTTTCCAAAGGCAGAAACTTCAAATGTTTCCGCTTTGAACACAATAATTGCAAATGTATGTAAATCACATTTTTCATGGGGAGCAAAAAAGTGACCTGCCAATTTGAACTGATTATATATAATTTCTCATGACTGCTCTTGCAAGAAATTGCGACTTTATGAGTTACTGACAGTGTATGTGGGTGGGTTCTCATAATTAAACCTTGCCTGTGCTCATGCTTCCCTGTGCTTAATAAATATTCAGTTAATTATAAAAGTGCTGTCCAATTTCCTTGATTATAATGTTTCAAAACAAATCCAGTTGAAGCACACTCTCCAAACTTAGTAATTAAGAGAATAAACTTGAATGAAAAGGCACATTACTGCTTTATTAAATATTTCTATTGAGAAGCTGGAAATAAAAGGTTGCAGTTTTAAAGGGCCGCACGTACCTGGGAGGGGAGGCAGGAGGGGTGTAGAAGGCGTGTGCATTTGGGAAATGCTGTTTCTTCAGAGCTTGCATCAGAGTGGGCCGGAACTCGGGATGGACGCACCACAGAGAGCCTTTCCCATTGGTCTGGATCGGAGAAAGGGGGAGGGGTTAAAATTCCAAGGAACCAGTTTAAGTTCAGCAAGCTGAGACTGAGACAAAACTTTGAGGAAACACCATAATTTCTATTCCTCTGTGAGGTTTACTCGCACCACCACACATTATGGTCCTCCATGGAGCTAGGCGACACCTAACACTTCTGCAAAAAGCCACAAAACCGTCCTCAGGCAGCACGACGGAACAGAACAGGACAGGAGGTTCACGCCATTTGCATGTGTGCGTGTGTTTGCATGTGTGTAGAAGTACTTGTCTGTGTGTCTGTCTGTGTGTGCGTAGACATGTGAGGGCACATTCTGGTCCGTGTACATAAACAGGCTCATCACCTCTGCGAGGCGCGGCCCTGCAGGGTGTTTTGACCTTGACTGAAATCACCAGCCATGCTTACAAACAGGAAAGAGGAAACATCGCCATGGCAACAGACACCAGGCTGCTCCATACGAAACCCACAGATTTACACACTTGTGCAGACACACACACACACACCCAGGTTTAACACCACACATCATAAAGGCTTTTTGCTCGTTTTTGTTTTATCAAATAAAATAAAAAAAATCAGCCATGCGGTCTGCATCCGACGGCCAGTCGCCAAAATAAACAAAGAAATTAGTAGAAATAATTTTAAACGTTACAATTGATTTCAGTTTTGAGGTACTTTATATGGGCGCAGAATCAATGGTTTCTTGGGAAAGGAAAAACAAATACATGTACAGAATAATTCAGGCTTCAAGTAAAAAAGCTATTATTAGATGCTGGTACAAACCTAGTCCGCCTCAATTACAGGATTGGATTGATGTTGTGGAAAATATCTACAACAGAGAAAATTACTTTCGGTATAAATAACCAAAATTCTTGATTTTTGGTCCAAGTGGATTGAATATATAACCCCTATTGAACTAAATGTTTTCTTATTACAAAATCTGTGTTTTATGTATGGACATTGTGTACACATTCCCTTTCATTTGTAAATAGTTTTTGGGTAATTGAGAGATGCAATAAACAACTTTTGTTAATATATAAGCTATAATAATTGTAAAAGTGACAAATGCCATAAACAGCTGTATTTGGTTGTATCTCTTCTCAATAAAAACTTAAATAAAATTAAATAAACAAATAAAAAAAAACAGCTGTTATGAATGTGCCGTTTGCTGCAGTTCACACGATAGGAGCCCTTTAACCGATCGCCCCAGTTAAATCTCTACCGCTCGGGTACTGCCTTGTCTTTCGAATATCTTCACAGGCCCGGCATGGTTTTGGTTTTCTGTTTTTGACCTAGCAGGAACTCTACGCACACGTCGGCTCTGTTTGTAGAGCAAATGTTTAAACAAGCGAATTCAAGACCTCATCAGAAGTTTCTTCATACAACTCTGGAGGTTGTGAGTGAAACACAATGTGTATCCAAGCAGTTTGGGTTGAAGAACGAATGGCCAAGCTGAGAATAAGCTGCTTTTTTCAGTTGTGGCTTTCTCTGCACTACCGTAACAAAGTCAGCAGCAGACGATGCAAATTAGATTGATGTTTTTATCCACTTAGAAGTATCGCATAGCATGAGCTCTTGTTTTTTCCATGCACCGATGTGAATAAGATATTAAAAACAACTTCAGCCTGCATTGCACATGCTCATATGGTGACAAAAAGTCTATCTAGCAATTACTTCTGTTTTTTTTTTGTAGGTAGAACCCAAAAGTTGGGCTGATCTCAATGACAAATAAACACAATGTGGTGACATTCACATGTTCATCTCCATAGTAAATGATGTAAAGACAGCATAAAGTACTGTGAAAAAGTCTTGAGCCCTCGTTTTATCACCTTATTGTTGCAAAAATACTATTTCCTGTCTTATCTTTGACATACTGAGTAAATGAAAGAAATATGAACAAATGTTTTAGTGTGACAGACTGAAAAGTACCTAAAGCTAAAAGGAGCCCATATAAAAGAGTTCCAGCTACTTAGCATTCAGCACCACCAGTATACTGATCACCGCCTAAACATCAGGAACCATCTGCTCCTGGTTCTTCACTGGGTTCAGGACTTCAGTTAGATGCTCTTTGTTCTGCTTGAATGATTCATACGTAGGGCAATGTGTGGCTTAACAAACAGAAACATTCCTCTGAAACTGGTCCGGTTCAGGGACTGGACTGGAAATGAGAGTCTCTGAAAGTAATTCAGGAAGCCTGAAGAAATGTTCCTCAAGAACACATTAAAATAAAGAAACTTTGCATCTCGGAAGCAAAATATGAAGAAATGAGTGGCTCAAGACCTTTGCACAGTACTGCATGTCTGACGTCTTTTTCCCTCTGCGAGGTTCTTACCTTCCCTAGACTTCGCTCCACCTTACGGAAGCACTTGTTGAGGGACAGGTTGTGGCGCACAGAGTTCTTCCAACCTGTTGGGGCGCTGGAGAAATAAGGAAAGTGTTCCAGAATCCAGCCATAGATGTCCTTCACAGGAAGCGATTTGCTAGGAGACTGCTCGATGGCCATGTAGATGAGGAGGGAGAAGGAAAAAGGAGGCTTCGATTTGAGGGGATCTCTTTCACCGCCCGGACTTCCGGATGAAACTGAAGAAGTGGAGGACGAGGACAGGCTGTGGCCGTGAGAAGACCTGATGCTTCCCTCAATGTCAAACAGGGGCCCGTTGCAAGGCGGGGCTTCGGGTCCTCCCAGAGTGAAGTTCTGCAGCAGGTTCTCATGAAGCCAGTTCAGATTGGTCAGCTCTTCATCCTCAGACTCTGCCCTGGACACTCCCACCGCCCCCGCGGGGCCAATCCGGTCCAGGCTAGTGGCCATGGGGCTGGAGGCGCTCTCTGCTTCCGGGAGAGTCCCTGCTCCACACACACCCTGAGATCCTGGAAATTCAGCTTTCTTATCTGGAGACATCCCAATTATTGGACCCATCAAACCAGGAGGATCTATGGAGGCAAAGGCAAACATGTGTAAGGACCCAGTTTAAAGGAAAACACAATAGTAGGAGGGCCATGTATACATCACTCTAAAGAAATTTGCCCACTTATACAGGAATCATGCGCTACCTAAACCGTGCTGCCATGGCACAGAAGCTGCAGCATGTTTTGATGCTCTAGTGTATCTCAGTTCAGTTACAGAGGTCCTGACTCAATTCTCTCCACAGGTTATGGTCATCCCACAACCACGTCCATGGACTCAAACTGGTGGAGATTTTTTCTATTAGAGTCGCTTTTGTTATCGTGCTCTTTTATTATTTCTAGTCCTGTTTGAGTGTTGAATGTTTTCTCTAAGTTCTTTATCCGTGTGATGAGAACCAAACCAAGAGAACTCGCTAGCCCTGGATCACTTTACGATTCTCACAAAGCTAAAGATGAATTTGCTAGAGTTGTAGAAAATGAACACTGAAATGTATCATCAGCCCAAACAGGCAATTGTGCTTCTACTTTGACTTCCCAGCTGTTACATTTGTATTTTTATTGTTTTTTGTGCAGACAGTAGAAGAACAATGCCTCTTTCCATTTTGTGATAACAACATTTCGTCCAATCAGAAAGCAGCACTGACACCAGCACGGACACAGGTCACATTATTTATAATTGAAAAATGTTGTTTGCGGTATAGTGCATTTTTTTATGCCAGTGAAAAAGCTCTGCAACTGACAGGCTTTGAGGCCTTACAGTCATTTCATTAAAAAATGAATGTTTAAAGTGTATATGTACACTTAAAACTGCACATCAGATTAGTTTATCATGTGCTGTCCTTAGTCGATACCCCTGTTGGCAGTCAAAACTATTCTGGCCGCATCTTATCAAAAAAGTACGAGTGCATATGTTATGCATGCATTCAGGCTCCAGAAAAATGTTCAGCTCTGTAATTTTGGGGTTGTGCTGTATTGGTGGACTGGCAACTTTTATTCAACGGAGCCAAAGCAAACTCCACGGTTCAATACAAAGAAAAGAGAAAATTGAACAGCATGACAATCTCAGAATAAATTCGTATTGAACCTGACAGTGTTCATATTGTTTAAAAGACTGTCTTCCTGAACTGTCCCCAGGGTCACACCCTGTGACATCGGAGCCACACGCAAAAACACTTTCATTTTTCATTTCAGGAACCAGTGAGTATGATACCGAGTCCAGCACGACAGGGCTGAGAGTGTGTTCAGGTGCTTGTAGCTCTTCTGAATGCTGTGGTACAGGTACAGTGTCAGTGAAGATGTCATTGGCTGCTCATTTCGCAGCGGTTGACACTTTCTGTCACGCACATATGTGCCCTCATATGGACGCGCCTGTCCCGCAGCCTTTATGGTAACTCATTCACGATCTCTGGGCCGTGACCGGCACTGTAGAGCGAAACCACACCTAATTCAGGCCTAAAGTGGAGGCAACCCATTATTAATTCATTCAGAAGTACTTGGTTCATCCTGTGTGTTGTGTTATCCCGTCAAAAACATGTTTGATGTATTAAGGGGGATTGAATTTACCAGGCTAAATATCGAACATAGGGCGTGTGTGTATGTCTGTGTGTGTGTATGTGTATGTGTACATATAGGTGTCTGTGTATGTGTAGGTGTGTGTGTCTTGATGTGTGTGTCTATGTGTATGTGTAGGTGTGTGTGTGTATATGTGTATGTATGTGTGTGCAGGTGCGTATGTGTGTAGGTGTGTGTGTGTGAGTGAGAGAGAGAAGTGAGGGGTGTACGCAGCAGAAGGTTTCATGTCTAAGAGGCCACAGCACTGTAAAGAGTTTAGCACTGGTTTACAATCAATCCACAGTATTTGTTATTTCTATAAGGAGAGTCTGTTACTGCTTGAGATTTTTTGCCCACGCACCCTCCTTCCTCACTAAATTACACAACCTATTACTTTTTATTGCGATCTTTTAGTTGCTCCAGTTGTACCGTCTGACCTCATCAGTTAGAAGTTAGCCACGATTCTGGTGTTGGACTCGTTTGACAGGTTGATTATCTTCATTGCACAACAGCAGAGGCCGTGGCTGATATGCTCGCCGGGCCATAGTGGTTATGAATGAATAAGGGGATGATGAATACTCCATAAAGATGGTTTATAAAGGTGTGTAACCAAAACAACAGCTTGGCAATGTGATTTGCGGGTATTACGCAACTCAATTATGTTCAACAGATGCAAAATGTAAGGATCTGTTACAGCGTTGCTTGTCACACAGTGAGTCTGCGTTTCTTGTGTGTGTGTGTGTGTGTGTGTATGTGTGTGTGTTGTGCTCTTTAGTGTCTTGCGCAGCCCTCGTCCCACCGATCAGTTGGTCCTTAAGTGCCCATGAATTTAGTCTGATTTAGATGTATAAAAATATAAATATAACGGCACATCGGCTGTAATCATGAATCGCTATTGACTTGCAATGTTCATTAGCAGTTAGAAGTGTTAAAATGTTCCTAAACACACCAGTGTGATGGTACAATTTAACAGAAAGTAGTCAGAAGGCGCAACTGTGATGCTACACCCCGAAGAGTTAACGCTCCGAGTTCAGGATACGCGACGGATGCGGAATGACCATGGCGTGGAGCGACAGAAGACGGAAATCAACTTAGAATTCTATTAGAGCGCACTACAGGACCATCTGATATTTTTAGTGTTATCAGCCATCTGTCGCTGGACGTGGTGCCCATCCCCTGCTCTCCCTCTCCCTCTCCCTCTCCCTCTCCCTCTCCCTCTCCCTCTCCTGGCGAAGGAGAATTCAGAGGCTCTTGAGGGGCTTCTCGGGATAAAGTTAAGAGCCTTTTAGGAATCTACTCGAGGGCCTGAAAGGACTCTGATCCTCTCCTTCTGCTCGCCACCACGCACCGCGGGCCTAAAGGAGCCGCAGCACTGCGGCCGCGCTCACGACTCCGTAACGTTCTCCGCGAAACAGGGGTGACCGAGGAAGGACAAAGAGGCCGAGAGTGTGTGAGCGAGCCGGGCTGCGTCCCCTCAGCCGAGGCCCCAGACAGCCTGGAGGAAACAGGATGCCCCTGGAGTCCTCCTGGAGAGAGACAACAGCCTGAACAGACCAATCAGAGCGCGGCTCAGAGGCAGACTAAATGGCTTCCTCTGACGGACAGCCACGGAAATCACACAGAATACACTGATGAATAAATAATCAGCTCAAAGCAAAGGAGGTCTGGCTGCAGGGGGAAAGTGACTGCCTCGCTCGCTCTCTTCCTCCCGGTACTGCCATGGAAACCATACAGCACATCAATAAATAAATAATCACCTAAAGTGCTGCTGTGAATCACTCTCTCTCTCTCTCTCTTTCCCTCCCTTTCTTCTCTCTCCCTCTCATCTCTTCACTGTCTCTCTGTCTCTTTGCTTCCTCCTCTCTTTTTTCCCCTTTTTCTCTTCTCTCTTATCTGTCTCGTCACTCTTTCTCCTCTCTCCCTACCTCCCCCTCCCTACATTCTCCCTCCCTCTCTCTCCTCCTCCTGACTCTCTCCTTCACTCTGTCTCTCTTTAGTAAGTGGAGCAGGAGAGGAGGAAGGGGGGGGTGCTTCTTCCTCTTTCAATGCTTCTTATTTCTAAAACACCCAAGACACAAGTTAAAAAAAAAACTCTTTTCCTGTTCACGTGAGAAACTCTTGTTGAAATGTATGAGCCAGCATACAGCAGAGCTAGAAAATACCAACATAACATCAGTATTGTAATTTACCTGCTACACACTGCACTTGGAATAACATTCAGTGTATTAAAGAGCCCATATCATCACTTTTCCGGTATAAAAAGTAAAGTCTGTTTCAAATGGTACATTTATTCCCGAACATCCATAAAATCCACATATGGAACATAAGCTACAAAAACAGCCATTTTCAAATCATGTTTTTTGTGATGTCACAAAACCAACATATGCAAATATCTCCTAAATCAGGTTAAAAATGTGATTTTGTTGGATTAGGTGAACACCCTGATTCATCGAACACCCAGTAATAAAATTGGTATTTGAATTTGTAACACATATGGAGCTGTGATTGGTCGCCCTCTTAGGAACATTGATTGGTTAGTGGCTTCTGCAATATCAGAAGTTCAGAGACCAAAATTTAATTTAATTTAAATGTATTAACCCTTATAGTCATAATTTAACACACCACAGCACACAGTATGAACAGTGTGAAATATTTCTCTGCATTTAGCCGACTCACCAAGGGAAGCAGGGGGCGGCCCTCACAGGTGGGGGCGGGCCTTGCTGAAGGGAACCTCGGAGTTGGGACTGAGATGTGTGTTGAGAAAACACACATTTTAAACTGTTACATTTCCCCAGTAAAAAGCAAAACAATAACGGCTTATCCAGACTAAAGCTGCTTGTTTGGGACGCCCTGCTTTCCCCAACCCTGCTCTGATCCCGGCGTCGCTCTCATTAACCTCCATTAGCAAGACAAAGGCAACCTGCTCCGGATAGATCATCAGCACATCTACCAGCTCTCCGTCCACAAACAGAGACAATGCTAATGACGGGCCTCAATGGTTCGCAGCCACTTCAAACACAAACACACACACCACGTCTATGGGTGGAGTCATTTTAGAAAACACACACAAACACACACATACACACACCCGCACCCCCCACGCACGCTCATTTGAATAGCCAGTCTATGGGCATGGAACTTTCCAACAAATGCAACCACAAAGCAGAGCCTTGCAGCTTTTTCTGTGGCTATAAATAAGACCAGCAGACCGCTGCTTCCATTCAAACAGACCCGACGACAATGAAAAGTATGGTTGGTGTGTTAGATAAAGGAACATGACTTCCCTGAAGAGACGGGAAGTCTCTAAATATATCCGAACTCCACCTTTTCCCCCCTCGTCACGCAGCTCTGACGGCCCAATCTCCATCAGTGTTTAAAGCGGGAGGATTAATTCGCCACAAAAGTGCTGGCGAAGGAGTTGCTGGTTGGTAATAAAGCAGCATGGTGACACCGCGTGAAAAAGTGTGCACGCCTCCACTGAAGGGTCTCCGGGTGAAAGTCTCAGGAGGAGCTTTTTATTATTTTTTCCCGAGCCGCACGTTTTTC
Source organism: Ladigesia roloffi (assembly GCA_037577295.1). Taxonomy (NCBI): domain Eukaryota; kingdom Metazoa; phylum Chordata; class Actinopteri; order Characiformes; family Alestidae; genus Ladigesia; species Ladigesia roloffi. The sequence continues at coordinate 34,129,210 of JBBKCR010000101.1, forward strand.
TCGCCGTCAGCGCCGGTCTGTGGAGCATCAGGCGTGAGTCATCAGCTCCTGGTGTTCCGGCGGAGCGCCGGGAGAGTTGATCTGACAGCCCAGCAGGAAGGTCACCTACCCTCATTACACAGCAGCTGGAGATTAATAACTGCTATTGATCCCAAAACTTTTTCACATACAAATCAGTCCCTGGTTTATATATTCTCCTTGGCGGTGTCCCTGATGCTGGGGGGAGGGGGGGGTTGTTTGACAGAATCTAATGGATCTGTCACTTCCCTTATATAAAAAAAATCTGCGAACAATCCTGACAAGCTCTGAAAGTCCGCTTAGCGGTGTTATATTTACCCCTCGCTCCGACTCCGCTGTGGGAAACTAAACATCAACAAACACGTGTCTGTGCTTCGGAACACAAGCTACTTACACACATTATAAGAAAGTGCCCTGGAATCTGAAAAGCTTTAATCCTAAACCTCAAGGACGCTGCATCAAAATTTCTTTTTCTGGTTGTTAACGTTCATGAAACCACTTTTCATTGAGCACGAAACCAGACGTTATACTAGTTTTGGAATACGGCGTATGACCTACAATCCTGAATGTCCATTCTGTACTGGATTTCCGACTGAAAGGTCATAATAAATGGGTTATAAATGTCTCGACTATTTTTTTTTACTGATTGTCGCTGTAATACACAATGACATAACTTTTTAAAGATAATGTAAATAAAAGCAAGCTATTAATGTATCACTGCGATTAGGTGAGTCAACCAGACGATGAAAAACATATTTACTCGTTTCCTGCAGCACACAAACATGTTTAAGTGCTCAGATGTAGCACCGTCGTGCCGCAAGCTGTCCCCCCAGCATGCCGCCTGCCCTCCATCCTGTGTCCCTCTCACACCCTCCCGTCTCAATTAAACACACCCCGTTTATTCAGGCAAAAGTGACCAGAACAATGAAGGCCATTGTGAGGTGTGTGACACGGGGGCTGCCGGGCTCTCTGCATCAAGGCACCGCTCGACATTAGCATCACTGTCAATGGGCAGAGGGGCCCTGACGACCCCGCCGGCCGCTCCACAGACCTAAATCCATCAGGGGAGAGGAGAGGAGAGCGAGGGATGGCGGAGAAAGGGAGAGGGCTGGGCTGGGAAGAGGGGGCGGGGGGGCCGTGGTGGGGGCTGGGGTACGCTCAAGGCATAACGCTACCTCCTCAAACTTACATTTGCAACTGAAATTCGCAACAACGCCTATATTTGATTACCACACCCCGGTGTCCATGGGTAACCATGGCAACGGAAGCGTTCCAGCCTCCTGGGGGGACGCGAGCTGCACCTCCCGGTCTGTCGCTGAGGGCATGAGAAACAAAAAGGAGGCGAACTGCAGATGAGGAATATGTGCAGCTGGGCCATAACAAGAAGACAGGAGTAGGAGGTGGAGGAGGAGGAGGAGGAGGAGTCGCCAGACAAAGGACGGTCGTCAGTTGGCGGGTGAAAGCTGGGACACAAGTCCGACTTGCCTGATCAGTTGCAACATGTTTTGGAAGTGTGAATTGGTCAATTAAGATAAGGCCCGTTTCTTTTTCCTGACATCCCTTTAAAATGAAAACACTGGAGTTCACATCACATATATCAAGCTTGGTGCCCTTTCTCCTCCCCCCAAAGTTTCCCCATCTCAACTAACAAATAAAAGGTCAAAAATCATAATAATCCAAAGATTTAATCTTTGCTTTAGACATTTTCAAGTAGAGGAACCCGAATGAACCCCCACAATGCTGCATCTTTTAGAGAAAGGGCAAGAACGCATCCTCGCCTGCAAAAAACGCCCGAATGTATCAGTCATTGTAAGAGTCATAATGGCACTAATTAATTTCCCGGCCTGGTGTCAGGAGAGCAGCAATAAGCAAGGGATCATTTGCAGTGCCCTACAAGAGCCCTCCAGAGAGACGCAATAAAGAGGCGGCCACGTCCCTGTTCATTAATCCAGGGCGGTAGTCAGGTCTCGAGAAAAACACGCTGGACAAATCCCTCTCTAAGCCAGCGGACATCGCACGAACTTAATCATAAAATCACAGAATCAGTGATTCGTCCCCCAATCTTTGAGCCGCTTTGAGCCCAGGAACAGCCTTCAAGCGGTGAAATGAGCCGACTGGCAGGCAGAGGAGTCAACTTTGCCAAACAGTAGGGTTGCAGCAATGCAGCGCATCATACAGTATCGTATTATTGTGTCTGGCATGTTAGCTCAGGGCTAATGCGTCCGCTCAAGGCTACTGCATTAGATCAGGATGCTTATTTTGCTTTCCACATTACAAAACATCTAGTTTGAAACTCCACTGGAAGTTCTCTTAATGCTAAAAACTCTAAAAATCCCACAACTGCCATATTAACATTTACGCATTTTTACCCATCCTGCATCAAACTAGGGCCGCGCAATACGTTGTTTTCAAATGATTATCGTGAAACCACCCACAGTATTTCTGACCAATCACAGCTCCAGGTGAGTTACTTGGTGTCCTTATGATTTGAGGTCTTCATGTAATCCAACTTAAGTGTTATTTTTAGCCATTAGAATAAGGAGACATTTTAGAACATGTTGGTTTTGTGACATCACAAAATCTATGTTTTGTTTATGGACTGTATGAATGGGGGGAGTAGACGCACAGTATTTAAAGACCACAAGCAGGGCTAAACAACTGAAGCCAGAATATATTTGAATGTGTTGGTAAACATACAAAACTTTTAGACTTGACAGTCTTTGAAGAGAGATGAAATGGGCCCTTTAATATCCTGGATGGCACGGCAATGTCCGATCATTCTGTAGCATTTATGAGGTCAGACACTAATGTTGGTCGAGAAGGTCTGGATCACAATCCCTGTTCCAGTTCATCCCAAAGGTGCTGAGTGGGGTTGAGGTCAGGACTCTGTGTGAACCAGTCAAGTTCTTCCACACTGAACTCCTCTGCACGTCTTTATGGATCTGCTTTGTACACAGTCCTGCTGGAACAGAAAAGGTTCTTCCCCAGTCTATAAAGTTGGGAGCATGGCACTGTCCATAATTTCTTGGTCTGCTGAAGCATTAACAGAGAAAACTCTTATAGCTTCAAAGGGGGACCAACTCCATATTAAAGTTTCCGGATTTTAATGCAATGTTACTAAAATCCCTGTCTTAACACGAGGGGCTTTCTTTCACTCTCATGTCCTTGAAAGCAGAACACAACACATGACCATTTGGCATAACAATACTAATATACACCTGATACACTATATGGATTGGGACACACCTCTTAATGAAAGGTCTTGCTGGTGTAATGGTCATATAGCGTACATTGTGCAGCTCTACCACATATCCACTAGTGCTGCCAACACAAATGCTGCTCACTGGTGTGTGTGTGTGTGTGTGTGTGTGTGTGTGTGTATGCATGTGTACCCTGCCCCTCTACTCAAACATCAGTGACTGACCTCAAACATGCTCTACAGAATGAAGGGGCACAAACATAACTGCAAAGGGGGAACAACTCCATATTAAGGTCTTTTTTAAAAAGTGTCATTAAAAATCCCTGTTGGTGTAACGGTCAGGTACGTGTGTGCATGTGTGTGTGTGTGTGTTACACCATGGCCTGCTAAGGTGGAGCCTTTCTTTCACTCCCATGGCACTGCAAGTGGAACTCAATACTGTGATAATGCAACATCGGCATATTGATATACATCTGATACACTATATGGACAAAAGTATTGGGACAATTCTGGGTTTTATCTTGTCCACTTTACCTTCAGTGAAGTACAACACTTCAAAAACAAGCTCATTTTGAACAGCGCCATGCTTTCAACTTTGTGGACCCATTTTGGGGAAGAACATTTTCTGTTCCAGCAGGACTGTGTCCCAGTGCACAAAGTGAGCTCCATAAAGACGTGGCTGGAGTAGTTCAGTGTGGAAGAACTTGGCTTGTCCACACAGAGTCTTGACCTCAACCCCATCCAGCACCTTTGGGACAAAGCTGAATGGATATCGTGATCCAGACCTTCTCACCCAACATCTGTGCCTGACTTTATTCATGCTTGACAGAATGAATGGACACAAATTCCCACAGAAATCTTGTGGAAAGCCTTCCAAGAGTGGAAGCTATTGTGGTTGTTAAAGTCCATATTAAAGTCAATGTATCTGAATACAAGGTCATTAAAATCCCTGTTGGTGTAACGGTCAAACCCATGTGTGCTATTTTCACCATGGCCTGCTAAAACGGATCCTTGCCTTCACTCCCATGGCCCTGAAATCACGTGGCATTACAATGCCGATATCTTATCTAGTACAATATATGGACAAAAGTACTAAGACACATCTCTGTTGCTGTGAAGGTCAGGCGTCCTCATAGTTTTGTCTAAGACACCTGGTGTGTCTGTGTGTGTTTACATTTTGCCTCCTAAAGTGGATCCTTTCTTTCACTCTTATGTCCCTGAAAGTAGAACCCCTAAATGACGATCGAGCGGAGAGAGCAGCTCCTGTCACATGATCACGTCGTTGAGTTCTGCTTTCAGAGCAATGAGAGGATCCTCCTGACCACGTGTCAGTGTCAGTCACACGCTTCTAATGGAGCTAGGCTGCGTGCACGCATAAAGACGCGTTTTTCTCATAAAAACACGCACTTTCTCCTCGACTTCCACGCGCAGAGCGTGGGAGCGAACGCCCATAGACGTTTGCGCAAAACACGCAAACCAGAAAACAACCCAACAAAATAAAAGTCACTCTCAACAGCCTCCCCCACCCCTTTGCCACCCTCCTCTCTTACATAGTTGCCCTAGATTCTCCCAAAACAACACAACCTTCACTAATAACCTTTCAAAATATTTTTAAAAGCCTATTCATATTTCGACCTCTTATATTTTCTTAAACCCGCTCCTCCTCCTTTAAACAGATAAGGAGTCCACAAAATAAAAGTAAAAGTGTTTGTCAGCATTTAAGAGTATTTTCCAGCCCAAGCGTATAGATCGGTAACCCTTATGATTGACACAAACACGAAAAAAACACAGTATTACTAACAAAGATATCTATATACGCCTATAAATAAACGTATTATAGGGACCAGGTCAGGCTAGGCTAACCAGCTAAAGCGTGGCTTCTTATCTAAAAAAATATATAAAAATAAAATAACAAACGAGGTGTGAACATAGAAATCGAGGCTTAAACGCCCATTTCCTTAACACGTTACTGTGTAAGAAAATATACTTTTTATTTAAAAAAATAAATAGAAACGAGTACATTCCATCGATTCAACTTTAGTTGGATCACATGGTCATGTTTTTTTAAGAAAGGAGAAGTAAAATCAATATAAAAGTCCATAGTCGGTAGAATATAATAATTATTATTATGAATAATAATAATAACAACAATCATAATAAAAAAGGCCATAGTGAGGTCTACGTATAGACATCACAGTGTGTGTTTATGTGCGTGAAGTTGTTTATGTAAACACGTTACGCCGTGGAAATAAAAGAGAACGAAGAAAGGAAGAAAGAAGAGATATGAAAGAAATAGACGGGATGGTGTTAAAGAATAAAATAGAAAACTGAGAGACTTACATTCGTGCATTCTAAGGTCGTGTCCCACGACGGAGCCTCATGCAGTCGCCTTTTCTCTTTCTGTCTGTGTGTGTGTCAGTGTGGGTATGTGTGTGTGTGTGTGTGTGTCAAAAGATCAGCAGCTGCTTCCTCCACGCGCAGCGAGATCACGCTGCACAGCAACGCTACCAGACCCCCCCCACACCGCCCGCCGTCACCATGGCAACAGGACCCCTTCAGCCAATCAGCGTGCTGCTCCCCGATCTCCCTTGACAACTGCCGCAGCGCAGTGCCCCCCCTCGCCCTTTTTCTCTCTCTCTCTTTTTTTTTTTTTTAGCAAAACCTCAGCTCTCCATGCTCACCACGCGCTCCTTCTTCTCTTCTTGTTTATTGTTTTGTTTTTGGGTTATGTTCGCAAAAGTTTATTTTATTGATCATAAACTATCTGGGTTTCTAATATTAGAAATAACGAAAAAAAAATCATAATCAGATAACGTGACGTCACACGCCCCTTTAGTTATCTGTTGGCCCATATATAGGCAGCTACTTGTGTGTGTATGTACTTATGTACATACAAAGAAAACATGTAGAGGTATATTACATTTAATATTAAAACAGCAAAAAACTACAGTAAAAAACTAATTATATATGTAAACACACACACACACACACACATTTATAGTCACAGGGTTATATATATGTATATATATTAAGCCTCTTTAGTTTACTTTCTCTTTAGTTTAATAAGAAAGGAATGCCCTTTTAAAAAGAAAACCATATAGCTCAATCACATTTATTATCTTCTTCTCTCCTTGTTTGTGTTTTGTTGTTTTTGAATTTATATAAGTTTGCCTTTTATCTTTAAATCATTGTCTATCTGCCCTCCTAATATCAGAGGTACAGTAAAAAAAAAAAGATAATGTGACGTCACTCTATGTTGTCCATTGGCCCAGTGATGAATCAAATGTATTTTGCAGACCAAATATTTAAAACATAAACAACAATCAAAAACAAACTAACAAACAAGAACCATGTATATATTTATCAAATGGATTTTCGAAACCAAAAGAAATCCAACTGGGTCCTACTACTGGGCAATACCATGCAGAAAAACACATATATAGATGTAAAATATATTATTAAATATACATAAAAAAATGCAGGCTAGCATTATTGAGGGATGTTTTCTGGTGACGTCACTCGGGGGGGGGGAGTCCTGGAGGCCCACTCTGGAGCGGAATTTCACGCCGTGACGTCAAAACTCTTCAGACTTACATAATGGCTGGAGCTCTGGAGTGGACTGAGATTAACAGTGTGAGCCCACTTACAGGACCCTGAGACCGTTCATTATCTGCTCTCCAGTACCATTCAGGGGTCAATTCAGTATTTCCTCTTTATGTAGGAACCATTCAGAGGATCAAAGGTGTCAAATATTACAAGCGACTTTTCAATGCTGTTATTTCTGAACAGAACCAAGGTAAAGTCTTTAAGACTCTCTTCATGATCCAGATTCAGTAACTTCTCATTACTTTTCATACTGTTACGGATTATACAGCTCCATAAACCACTGCTGTCTATTCACTAATGCATATTTAACATGTATTGCCATGCTGCGCTTTTGCTCAGGTCATGTTTGTTCATTACATAATAGAACGTGTATGTGAGTATTATGGGGTTGAATTTTGCCTGTGTTTTGTTTTGCACTGTCCTGGAAATGTTTTGATATTTGCTCTGTGGGTTTGTTCGTTCTCCTCAATCCAAAGTTGCGGGTATCCAGAGCCTATCCCGGTTCTACAAACACACACACACACACACACACACACACATACACACATGAATTTGGAAGTACCAGTTCACATGATGGTCATGTTTTGGGCCTGTGGGAGAAACCCAGAGACCCCGGAGGAATCACACACACACCAGGACCCGGAATCGAATCCCCAGCACAGGAGATTTGAGGCAACAGTGCTCCCCTCTGCACCACCGTGCGGCCTGTCTGTTCTATGAAGTGTGTTCTTTAAAGTGTGTTCTGTAAAGTGTGTTCTGTAAAATGTGTTCTGTAAAGTGTGTTTTGTACAGTGTGTGTTGTAAAGTGTGTTTTGTACAGTGTGTGTTGTAAAGTTTGTTTTGAACAGTGTGTGTTGTAAAGTGTGTTTTGTACAGTGTGTGTTGTAAAGTGTGTTTTGTACAGGGTGTGTTGTAAAGTGTGTTTTGTACAGGGTGTGTTGTAAAGTGTGTTTTGTACAGTGTGTGTTGTAAAGTGTGTTCTGTACATGGTGTGTTGTAA
>JBBKCR010000101.1:34137132-34155702 GCA_037577295.1 Ladigesia roloffi
TGTTTTGAACAGTGTGTATTGTAAAGTGTGTTTTGTACAGTGTGTTTTGTACAGTGTGTGTTGTAAAGTGAGTTTTGTACAGGGTGTGTTGTAAAGTTTGTTTTGAACAGTGTGTATTGTAAAGTGTGTTTTGTACAGTGTGTTTTGTACAGTGTGTGTTGTAAAGTGAGTTTTGTACAGGGTGTGTTGTAAAGTTTGTTTTGAACAGTGTGTATTGTAAAGTGTGTTTTGTACAGTGTGTTTTGTACAGTGTGTGTTGTAAAGTGAGTTTTGCTATTTGCATTACATGTTATGTTACTGGTTTTTTTTTACAGATTTGAACTCTGCGAACCCCGAGCGTCTCTCTGTATATTTAATTGTGGTTGAGATAAAGAAAGTTCACTTTGACTTTGACTTCAGAATTCACATGCTGAAATGAGTGATCTGTGTTCAGGGGCACGGGGGGTATTGAGGGTCCGATACATGTTTGTCTCCTCCTGATGAGAAAATGGATTGCATGGTTGGAATCAGATCGTTTCACTAGCAGGATAAAACACAATCAGTTGATCTTTCAGAAGTTTCAGAAAGTGCCAGCATTACCAGAACTCATTGTGTACTTTGGTGTTTCTTCTGTTATACTTTGACTCAGCATTTAAAAAAAATGTACATAAGAGCATGTGTACACAGTAGAGGTGGACTCACTTTGAATGCTGTCTGGTTTAATATCCAAACCACCGGCCACTGCAAGCGCATGCCCACAGATTAGCAGCTCAAGGCCAAGGACATGTGCAAACAATTCGTGTTTCCATCCAGTGCAGCACAAGCACATGCCAGTAATGTTCAGATGTCTTATTGAATATGACTCACAATTAAAATGCTAATGACTGTTTGGGCCAATATTCAACATCTTTTTTTCTCCAGTGCTTTATTCTGACATTTACTCTTGACATTTCTCTTGTCTTACGTAACCACTAATCATTTTCACATTTTCCATTCCCTCTTCATCTCCCAGAGTTAAACAGACTGGGATTGTTGCTGTCTTTTCGACAGCTGAATGTAAATGACCTCTGTTCTGACTGGCTGTCCTGTATCATGGAATGGTAAGTTGAGTTGGAACACTTCTTGTAGCCAATTCGAATGGACAAGAGTAACCTGCTGTAGTCTGAGCAACTGGATAAATGTAAATCTGGGGGTTTTGTGACATCACAAAAACCCCAAAACAGGCCAGTTTCTGTAGTTCAGTTTTTATACTTGAACTGTACATACTGGGGTGCTTTGAAACTGCAATGTTAATTTTAAACCCCCTCTTCAAACTTTGGTCCTCAAAAACAAAGGACATATAGTGTTTGTTTTGCCATGATAGGAGCCCTTTAATTCCAGAGATGTTCCAAGTTCACCTATGTTTCTTTAATAATCTCAAATAATAGTCTTGTGTGACATGCTTAATTCTCACCAAATAAAATATGGATAATCTTATTTGAAGGATGTTCATTGGTAAATACATACATCTCAGTTATGACACAGAATTATTGTTTAACTGAAAATTCTGGCTGTACTGTGCAAAAGTATTGAGCCACTCCTCACATCAAATTGTTGGTGCAAAAGTCTTTAGCAATATTGAGTAGATCTAATGAAAAATGGGAACAAATGTTTTACTGACAGGCTGCAAAGTGTCTGAAGATACAAGGAGCCTAGATAAAGGAGTTCCAGCCACTCAGCATTCAGCACCACCAGTACACTGATCACTGCCCCATTATCTGGAACCATCTGCTCCTGGTTCTTCACTGGTTCAGGACTTCAGTTAGATGCTCTTTCTTCTGTTTGAATGATTCATACGTAGGTCACTGTGTGTCTTAACCAACAGAAACATTCCTCTGAAACTGGTCCGGTTCAGGGACTAGACTGGGAATGAGAGACCTTCAGGAAGCCTGAAGAACTGTTCCTCAAGAAAACATCTCTGGAGGCACAATATGAAGAAATGAGTAGTATGCAAATGACATTATTTGAATTGCTTCCAGATCAAGCAGAGGAAACAATGATGGAAATAAAGTTCTAGATATCTGCAAATGTCTCATTTGAAAATGCAAATGAGACTGAAGAAGAAAACCAGGTCACAGTGGCCGAAGAGGAACAGTCATGAGGACCAGATGAAAGTGATCTTCAGTGATGAGTCATGAGTCTTTACCCACTCAGGGCAGAACTTTTGTCAGGCACTGATCTAATGAAACATATGGCAACGACTGAAGAAAACACAAAAATCCAATTTTCGTTTATGATCTAGAGCTGCATGTGAGATAAAGGAACAGATGAGATTGTACTCATTACCTCAGCAGTCAATATTAGACTGAAATTTGGAAACTTTCTCATTCCATCAATAGAAAATAGGTTTGGTGGTGAAGAAGTCATGCTTCAGGATGATAATGTGTTTCTCCACAGAGCAAACAGTGTTCGAGCTTTTTTCAGGAAAGGCTGATCAACTCAATGACACCAGTCTGGATCTCAGTTACATATTTATTTATCTATGGAATTTACATCCACCTCTCTTACTGATAACAACATTTTGTGTTTATGGCATTGTGTATATACTACAGAGGAATTCTGGAGTCTTTTACTTTAAACTATATTTTATCGATCTTGTCTCAGTGTCTGTGAATTTTTAACAAAGGCTCCATAGTGCAAAACTGACCTATCAGCCGCTACTTGAGAATCCTGGAAGACAAACTTTCCTTTACAACATTGTTTGTTATTAGTAATTCTGTGTTTCCTACTGTTTTACTGTGCATTATCTCATCCATATTTTGTGATTCTATCAACTTGATAAAAATAATGCAAAATAAACAACAATTAACTAGTGGAGGTGTTTCCCAAAGCTATATAGTTTTATTATTTCTGTAGTGCATATAAAGTGACACATATGATTAATAATGTCTGAATTTCACCCATTTGCCAGGAGTACCTCCAGGGGCGCCGCCAGAAATCTTTGGCCCCATGAAAGATTAGAATTTTGGGCAACATTATTATTATTAAGATAATATCACTAGCCCCTGACAGGGTCCCATGTCAGTGCTTGGCCCCTATGAGATCTATTCTCAACCTCAAAACTGTTTTTTTAATGTAACTTGTCTGTTAAGTGATATGACAGAAGAAGGTTGAATAAAGTTCAGATAGAAGAACAAACATAAAAAATAAATAAAAAAGTGAACTAGTTCATTTCTGGGCTGACGTCCCTTAATTGTGGTGATACGTTTACCTCTGAAAAATAACACTTAAAAACAATTGTAATGGTCTTTCTGTACGGGTCATTTTGAAGAAATGAAGCCCAGACGATGTCAGAAAGTGGTTCATGCCAACAAAAATTTGTAATCAAAAGCTGCAAATTTTGCTATATTTTCATGTATAAGACACAGATAATTTCTAATAAAATGTGTAGAACTTTAATGACAGCAATTAATTTAAAAAGAAAACCTAGAAGAATAATGATGCTTTCTCTAAGCTAAATTTAGTCACTTGTCCAATTGGCTTTGTAAGACCACCGTCTGAATACTGTTGACTAATAACACCATCAAACCAGTATATCAGTCAACACGGGCTCTGCTGGAGAATCTGAAGGGCCCTTGTTGAGCTTGTTTGTATCTGTGTTTACCAGCCTATTGAGAAAAGACTGGCCTTTATGAATAGAGTCAATAGCGAACTAAATGTCTTATCAGCTCCAGGATAACCTGCTGAGAGAAGCAGCCGTAAAATTCTCCAATAGTGCAAAGCGTTGATGATTTAAGGACTTTGCTCTCACAATATTTGCTCTGTATACAGACAACTCGGCCTACCGGCTTCATTCAATACGACCACACCTGGAAGCCTGATGGGAGTGTGTGTTTTACAGTATATAATCAAGCCCCATTTGACCCGCTTTTGAACACCGGGAACAAGAAAGATACTTTATAAAAGGCATATAATGTGAACAGGCATTAAAAAACTTTCAAAAGAAAAATATATTAAGTCTTAGATAGGCAACAAAACCGATTAACACGCAGCAAACAATGCAAACAAGTGTTACGTGCAAATGTGGAGTGTTGAGTTTAAAATGGGCCTAAATGAGGAAAACTACCATCAATATTGGTCACAGGAAGGATTTCTGCAGGTATTTCTAAAAAGGCAGCATTAGAACTTGGGACATGGGTAAACGCCAGTCCAAAGAAATGTATTTGCAATGAAAAATGTCCCACAAGAAATAAAGCACAGCCAACCTTCATCTAATAAAGTTTATTTTCTTAAAAATGACCAGTTTCCTTTTTTCGTTTTTTTTTCTAGGAAATTAAACCCTTTTTAAATTCATACTAGCATCTACATAATGGTTATTGAATACTTCACAATATATTAAGTCTAGATGTTATGGTACATGCATACAATTCAGGCGGCATGAGAAGCCACAGTCACCACATTACACAGAGATGGGGGATGAAGTTGAGGGGCAAAAGACAACGAGGCTGTAGAGATATGTGTCTCAGCTTTGAGGCCGGGGGGAGGGGAGGGGGGCTTTAAACGTAGCAAACTCCAGCAATGCTTTTCAATCCCACGCAACACTCGAAACCGGGCACGTGACGGGCCGCAGACCCAGAGGGGAACCGGATTCTTTTTGTTAGTTTTCCTCGGTTAAGTAGGGGAGCGTCTTCAAATGCTATTCTCATAAAATTATTCCAAAAACACAAAGAGAAGAGTGAAGCACGGGCTTCACACTAATAATATTCCACTGTTCAGAGACTGCCATTGGCTTCGGGACTTTTAATTCTGTTCAGTAATCGGTTTTCCAAACGTTAACATTTTCTTGGTACAACGAGAAAAAAAACAAAAAAAAAACCAACCAACAAATAGGTAAAAGGTAAAACAAACACTGAGCTAATAAAGCAGGTTTTAACCATCACAGTCAAACCCCACAGTCTAAAAAAAAAACAAAAAAACGAAAAAAATAAAATAAAAATAATAATAAAAAACAAACACACACACACACTCACACCCGCATCACACTTGCATATCGAAAACCATAGCTGGAGGACATTTTAGTGTTAAGGTTTTCCCAAATCTTTTTTTTTTTCTTCGTTAATCCTCTTTCACAGAAAGAATTTATATGCTGAGACACAGTATGATTACGAGCCTAACGTGCGCTAACAAAAATATTAATAACAATAATAATTATAATATATAATAAAATAAAAGACATTCAAATACAGTAAGATTTTTTTTTGCTTGAAAATACAAAACTACATGAGAAAGCATTAAAATCATATTTGTTGATCAGAATAACATTAACATATTAAAAAAAAGCAAGTGCTAACCACATTTTTTTTAGTTTTCTTTTTTTTTTCTCTTTTTTATACCATACATATAATCAGCACATCTTTTTTTTTTTTACCTAGAAACAGTCGGCAAGGAAGCCATGTCATTCTCCCTCCTATCCATCGAGCCTTTCTGGGGTTGGGGGAGATTAGGAAGTGGGGGCGAGGGGGGGATGGACGATGGCTCCAAAGGGGTCCTGGCCGCTGTCACGTCTGTACAAAACTGCAGATGATCTCCACTTGAACCTGCACGCATCTCAGAGACTGCACAGGGGGATCGGTTTGGAAAGACCAGGGAAGTATCCGTCGCTCTTCTCCCAAAACATGACGCCACTGTGGTCTTGTCTCTTAATCTCCTGAATCCTGAGTCAACATATTGCTTCTCTGTGCAACTCTCAACTCTCTCCAAGTTCTGCTCAACCATCAACTCTTTACAGATCAAGAGCCGTTTTGCACAAATGAAAGAAAAAAACAAAAACAAAAAACAGGAAAATCTCTTGCTTCCATTTTGCATCTGAACTCATTCAACTCACATCTCTATCCAGCAAAGAGGCAGCTTTCCATAGGAGGTCCACATGTGTCCTCAAATGTTTAGTTTAACCCCCCCCCACCCCAACAAAACAATTAAAGTGTAAGATTTTGTTGTCCTGTCACTTTACACAGAGTCTTTCCAGGCCCAATGTGGCAGAAGCTCTTGTTTTTAGGCAGGTTAAATTAAAGACCAGGGTGCTGAGATGGAGGGCAGGTTCAGCCTCAGTTGTGTTGTAACGTGTTTGACTCTATAGGAGGCGCCGAGTCGTACAGAGTGTCCGTGTCATGTGTCGGTTCTCCGGCTAAAGTGCAAGGGTTTGACAACGTACCCGCACCACAGTCACAGAAAAACCTAGATGGGACAGATTATACATGGGATTAGACCAGCTGTGTGTGGATTAGTCAGCATGTCCTGGCTTCAGTCCAACAATAAATGGAATTCTTTAATTCAACTGAAAGCTTGGCACAGGGAAAACTGCTCCAGTGCATTTATTTTTAATCGAGTAGCCCTGATGGTAACCTAGATAATCAATCAACGACAGAGGTAAACAAGACTAGAAATGTGATAAACACTGACCTATCATGCCGTATAAACTCCACATCGTGCCCTTGGTGGCACTTCTTGATACAGTTCACACAGATTGCATTTCTGTCTGTTGTGTTACAGGTGTGGCACCTGGATCAAAAAAAAGAGCAGTTCTGTTAATTCCAGACATTTTCCCAACTTCTTTGAGACAACAACTGCTGGCCAGTTACTGTACCTGTAAAAATCGTGCATGGGATAGCTGGTGTAACTGGAAATCTTGTACAGGCACTGACCTCTGCTCACAGCCTTCTCTATGGCATCCTGATTGTTCAAGATTTTGTTGTCTGGAAGATGAAAAGAGGGACATTTCCATTAGACAACAACCGAAAAAAAGGTGGCAAAAAACTGTGCAGAGAATTCAGAATTACCTTTCATCGTGACATTGACACCAGAAGCTAGGAACAGCCCCCCAAATCTGTTGTTAAATATCTGATTGCCTTCCAGAGTTGCCGTGGCATGATTTGTGATCTCAATGCCTGAGTAGGAAGGAGAAAATGAGAAGCACTGCAGTGTAGAACTTATATTTACAAGAAATTAAAAAAAAAAGTCCTTTTAAATATCTGCATTCCTATTGCACTTGTAATCTAATTTTCTATGGATTTTTTTTAAACTTTCATGTCATTTTTATTACTAATATATCTAAATCCGGCAAAGCACACTGAATGACCGTTGTCCATGATAATGTAACATACTTGACCTTACTAGTGTACCCAAACGAGAGGAAATCTATCAATCTGTGTACATGTTCCAAATCACTAACATACTAGTCTATACAACAGAAGCTATTTTTTGAAGGGAAAACGACACACACACAAAAAAAAAAGAACCAGAATTCAGGACTCTCACAGACCTGCAGCAAAGCCGTCAAATATCCGGTTCTTCCGCAGCACTGGGTGACTGTTTGTACTTATGAGAACACCAGCCTGGGCATTCCTGAAAATGTCGTTTTCTTCCAAAAGTCCTAAATAAAAAAAAAAAACCTCTTATTAAACCATGCAAGTCATTAAACCCCAACCAATATGTGAATATCCATACAAGTATACATGGAAAACACATGGCAGTGAATCTGTACTCACCCCTGCCGCCATTGAATATGCAGATACCGCCATCTCGGCCATCATGAATTTTGTTCCTGCGCAGCGTGGGATTGCTGTCTGTCTTAATCCACACCCCTGCCATGGCGTTGTCAAAGATCTCATTGTCCTCAATGAAGCCCAGACCTGAGGAGCCATCAGAAGTGTGTTAAAATGCAGGCACTACACCATTTGCCTTATTTACATGCTCTAAATCTCAGAGAAGCACAAGCAGCCTAATACATGTAAAATAAAAGCCATTATGGAGACACAGGACAATTCGGCATCCCACAGAGTAGCGTGGAAGTGGAAAATGATCTTAACTCACCAGAGTTGTAAACAAGAATGCCTCCATTTTGCCCTCCCCAGATTTTGTTTCGTCTAATTTTAGGATTGCTCCCAGTTCTGTATGCAGATGAAAGGATTGAAATAAGATTAACAATCCACACACACAATCATTATAGAACAAATTCATGACGATTTCCTATAGATGTGTTCAAATCCTGCTGCTGTGTCCCAAAAAAACCCACCTGATCTGGACCCCAGAATACATGTGGTTGTAGATGTCGTTATCTTCCAATACTCCGTGCCCGTTATCGTAGAAATACACTCCGACCTGTTGAGGGAAATCAGAGGTGAGTGTAAACGCACCAGCTGAGATCACACAGAAAACAAGCTGAGGTTTCGTACCTGTTTGCCGCTGTGTATCCTGTTTCTTCTCAGAACAGGGGTGCTGCCCGTGGTCACCCACACTCCTGCCAAAGTGTTGCTGTATACTTCGTTCTCTTCAATAACACCTTGGCCCTTCTCGTGCTGCAAAAGCACACAGGCGGCATTCAGGAAAGCATGTTGCATGTACGCAGTTCTATTGTATCTAACTAAATCTTTTATTCTCACCACAAAATATCACTAGTGGTCGGGTTAATACATTAACTATCGAGTGTACTTACCACATATATGCCTCCATGCTGCCCATCATGGATCTTGTTGTGTCTGACTATAGGGCAGCTGTTGGTTCTGATTTGAATGCCAGCCAGGGCATTTCCATAAATATCATTTCCCTCTATGAGACCCCGGCCATCACCAAATATATAAACACCTCCTTGGTTTCCATTGAAGATGGCATTACCTCTGCAGAGGGGGGAAAAGAAACATGGAAAAACTCTAAACTCTGAAAAACGGCCAGGCAACAATTTGACTCACGGAGTAAACGCATGATCTCCATTAACATGCAAACATTTCAACCCATGGGAATAC
The DNA here is from genome assembly GCA_037577295.1 of Ladigesia roloffi. NCBI lineage: Eukaryota > Metazoa > Chordata > Actinopteri > Characiformes > Alestidae > Ladigesia > Ladigesia roloffi. The sequence goes on from JBBKCR010000101.1 coordinate 34,145,889, forward strand.
ATAATACATGAATCCATGCAATCCAATAATCAATTGAAGGCTCATAACGAGCAACGCTCACCTAATCGTGGGGTCACTGTTGGAGGTAATCCACACGCCAGCAAAATTATTGGCATAGATCTTATTCTCTATGAACTGGCCCCGGCCCTTCTCGTGGACGTAGATGCCTCCGGTTTGGCCGTGGTGGATTTCACAGCGCACCACTGTGGGGTTGGCATAGGCCTTCACCTCGAAACCTGCGATTCGGTTTCTGTGGATGTTGCAGCTCTCAAAGTAGCCCTGTAGAGGGAGACAAACACTCAAGAATGAATCTCACTGACATTCAATCACTTTGCTGGACACCTAAGGGACAAACATCTAAAATCTTAAATGGTATCTTTACCATGCCATGGTCAAATGTAAACACTCCAACATCTCTGCCATGGTGAATATGGTTTCTCCTGATGATGGGGTTGCCATGGTTTTTCACCCAGATCCCCGCTAGCGCATTGTTTGAGATTTCATTATCTTCATAAATGCCCTGTAAAACACATGGATTTGGTAATTAAACAACCAAGTCAATATACATAAATATTTCTCCACTGATCACGCCCCCAGAAATCTGTTCAAACTGTGGCAATCAGACTGCATACAGACTGTAGGTGACCTGTAGTTTTTATATCTATCTATTCCAAACTGAGTTCGTGCAATATAACTGTTTAATCTGTGAACTGACAATGTTAATATCATCCCCTCATAACCTGCAGCCATTTTATTGCATTTATTTTTTATGGCATTAACCCTAAATCCCTTTCATAAACCACAAATGATCTGCTGGTACAGCAGACTGAATCTTACACACAGCGATGTTACAATATTACACTGTATTGCTACACTTTTTTCCACTATAATTATTTTGCACTCATTGTTTATTTTCTTATCTTTCATTCTTCACTTGCACTGAACCTGCCAATGACAGAAGAATGTCCCTCAAGTTTGATACAATTATCTTGAAACATTCTTGAAATTCTCCAAATTCCACCACTTAACCAAGAACAATCATTTCAAATGCGGTCCAGGTAAGGCTCTTCTGTCTATAAGCAATTAGGTTCTCAAACCAAAAGAAGAAGCTGGGCACAAAATCTAAAAGTAGACAAAAATAATCTTTAACTGTTTATAACCACTTAATTTCAGCCCAAAGTTAGGCTTAATGTATGGAGGAACCGGAGCACAGTGTAAATTTCATGTCCACTACATTGCTTTGGCCTTCAAGTCCACAAGGGGGCCCCCAAGGATCCAATTCATCCATGTTATTTAAAAAAATGAATTGCTTCATTAACATTGAATAATGTTCATGCTAATAAAGGTCTCAAGAGAGGGACTCATACCTTTGTGGGAGAGGTAACCTTTAGTTTAGGTATAATTTAGCTATAATAGCAATACATGAAAAATGAGTGGAACGAACAACCACTGCTACAGGCAAAGTCATTCCCTTCATTAAAAAAAATGAATAAATAGACCCCAGACTCCCATAGGTGCTTCCTGTGTATTGAATATACCATATAAAAGAGAATGCAACAGAAATGACAGCCTACACATGACAAACAAATTAGAAGGCACTCGCCCACCCACGATTTGGAAATTGTTATACACATCATTCAAGGCCCCAAAAAATTGAAAACTTTTACAAGGAGGGGCTATTATGTAATTATATTGCATATTAAAATTGCACAATCCTCTGTTGATTGATTACAAAAATAATTTTGAAACAAAAAGCTGGCCTTTAAAACACTAACCATCCCCTTTGATTATAAATGTATTTATATATTTACAAAATTAGACAATTAAGAGTGAATGTTTCATAAATATATACAGAAAATCATGCTAAAAGCAGTTATACCAACTAATCGCACAGATCAGGAAAGCTACTGTCGGTAGTGTAGTTAAGAGTACAGTGGCGGTTCAGTTTTACTGGCTCCAACAAACTAAAAACAGGAGACTCGAATATGGAACTTTTTCATTCCCAAACGCACTGCTGTAGGCTGACTCTGCTATTTTTATTTTTCTACCACTGCCAAAACAGCTGGATATGAAGCGGCAATATTTCTGTTGCTAAGCAATCAACATATCTTATCCCCGTGCTGGGACTCTTGATAAATTTATCCTTAAAATGTCATATGAATCTCAGCTGAAACCTTAAACAAACTTAAAGACTTAATAAGCACTAATGGATTTGGAGAGCAAATGGAAGTTTCACCTCCCCAGTTTAAATCCCTACATTCTCACTCATTTTCTTCACCAGGATTAGATGCATGAATGTATTCAGGCCCAACTGAGGCCTGGGGCATTTCACAACCCAAAGGTCATTGACTAGAAGGAGAGCCAGGACACGTTTCTATTAGACGAGTCTTATTTGGGCTTAAATTATTAGTAATGTGAGGCTTCAGGAAATACCCACTTGGTAGCCTGGCACTGTTATCTTTGGAAATATTTCTCCTTGGCAGCCCACCACTTAATCTTTGCAGTCACAAAAGAATAAAAACGAAAACTAAACCATCCTCCCACCCACGTCTGACAAACCGAAGTCTCTCGCCACTCAATAAAGCTAAACCACTCGACCACCGCCATACCAGACCTCTTCATCCTGGCTGGCTCAGCCGTCTATCGTGCAGCTACATGCAAAAAAACACATCCCTGTTTCATTTGTTCTTAGGTCCTGCCTCGGAGTTTCTGTATTTTTGTAAACCGACTGTATGTCTGTTCATCTTTTAAACATATAAAGCACAGTTACATTCCAGTATTGTTTTCCACCTGACTGCTGACGCATTTGAACAAGGAAAAAAAAAAAAGACCTTGTACCAAACAGCAAATTTTTACTTCAAGAATAGACTAATTTACTGTATATATGTATTCTGTGTCTTTTTTTTTTTTACTAAAACCTGAAACCATGCCATCTCATCTCATTGTATAAATGTATATAATTAAGGCGACAACACTCTCTTTGGCTTTATAAAAGGCAGATGCTTTTATCCAAAACGAATAACAAAATGACAACAGGACAGTGTGAGGACCAAAGAAGTGTACTAAGGGAAACATCGCTATGTAGGACAAGGGTAAAAAAGATATTGCATTAGAAGGAGGTGCTCCCTGAACAGATGAGTCTTCAGATGGTTTATGAAGATAGAGAGGATTCTGCTGCTATTGATGGCTCTGGCAGCTCATTCCACCAGTGCAGAACCACAAGAGTAAGGGGTTGCCCCATAAAGCAAAAAGGAACAGACAACTAACAAGTGTGTGCTTGGCTAAAGGTGACTGTGTAGTTCCTACCTGTGCATGATCAGTGATGTAGAGGCCAACATTTTCACAGTCACTGATGTTGCAGTGCTTAATGGTAGGGCAAGCACCCTGGCCACTTACACACACTGCCGAGCCCACTGTAGGGAGACAAGGGGAATCCCAATTATGCAAAATACACCAAAGTTAGTCACTAAAATAGCCAGAAGTGCAATAACTAAAGGAAATCCATAACACAAACGTGTACAGAAATGTGTTCATATAATTTTGCATATTCACACCAATACACAGATCAGTTAAATGAATTCTTTCCACATTTGAACAGAGAAATTCTCTGGTAAAGTAATGTATAAGGAGTGTGGGTATTAGGATGTGTCAGTGGTCCTGTAGAGGAATCAGAAGCGCATCAGCATGCTGCAACATTACCTGTGCAGGTGCTACGAATAATGCAATGGTCAATGTTAGGGCTGCAGTTCACTGTGATCTCCAAACAGTGGTGCGCGTTGTGATGCTGGGCTGATTTATCATCAGGATTGAACTGCGGGTAAAAAAAACAAAACAAAACACTAATTACCATGAAAATCACCACAACATGCAGGAATGGGGGGGGTAAGCTTTGAATACTGAAAGGAACTTACCCTAATGGTCATATAACCCACATACGCATCTTCTGAACCTTCCATAAACACAAAGGTTGAATCTCTAGTGTTCTCGATTACAACTTTATCAGCTACCTTCCCAGGGGCTATAAAATAAGAAAAACAATAAGGTTACTCTGCCCATCTCTCACAAATTACTTCTGTTCTTTAAAAAAATAAGGTCAACCGGATTTACCTGCACCGATCATGGTGATGGGAGACTCAATATAGATCCACTCATCTGTGTAGATGCCAGAGTGAACAAATATCAGCCCTTCAAAGTGGGCCTCTTGAACTCCCCCCAGGGCATCCTCAATAGTGTCATAGTACTGAAAATCACATCAAGTATAACTTGTTAAAACAGGTGCAGTCAAACAATAGCGATAAAAATATTTCAGTATCAAGAATGTTCATACCAGCATATTCTCTCTGCCTTTGTATCTGGCAGGGTTACTGTAGAAATGTTCAGCAAAGCCAGGCTTCACATGTGCTCCCTTATACTGCAAAAATACAAAAGGACCGTTAGGAACCAACTATATTGGCCCAGAAGAATGAAAGCAGCATGTTCAGTGTTTATTCATGACTCTTCGAAGGGCAGATGCTATGAGGACAGCTTTTTTCCCTTTCCAACAAATTACAAACACATGAACTAGTGCTATCACCATAAAATAATGCAACTGCGATATTAGAGGTTCTGTCAACCCCTCGCAGAGATGCTCATACCAGTTGCTGAAAGCTGTCCTTCCATGGGTTGGGCTGCTCGTATTCTTCAGGGTTAATCTGATAGAATTTTCCGGGCTCTGGGTGCATCATGGGCCGTGTGTACTCAAACACCTCCATGTACAACCTCTTCCTACAGGACACACCCGCAACAAAATCAGTTGTTTTTATTCCACTGTGTTGCTTAGCCCACCTGAATGATATTAAAGTGACTGGAAAATCTAAATCAGTCAGAAAGCAATGATTAGGAAAAGGCATCTGGAGTGTACAAGCAAAGCTTACACTCTCATCTCCATGCACTTCAAACACTGCAAAGAGGCTCTTTAAAGCCGCGTCATGAAAGATTAGCTAAACAATACGTCATGTTTCACATATCATAATGACCTTGCTGACATTTCAACCCACATTTCAACCCAGCAAAGAAAAAAGAAAGAAGAAAAAAAAAAGACCCTATTTAAGACTAACAAAGCTGTGCTTGAAGATTGCCTGTGAAAACTAAATGGTGTAAGATGTATTACTCACCAGAGAATTGGGTCATTAGCAAGCTCACTGAATCGCTTACAGACACAGGCAGCCTGGCAGAGGTCCTGTTCTAGCAGGTAGGAAAAAATCTTCAGGACCACCTCATCTGGAAGCTTCTCTTGGAGATACTGTTCTGCAGGGGCAGCTGGGTAAAAAAGCGATGACATGAGTAGAGAAAACACTGCCATCTTCATTCAACACACTATAAAGCCACACAAAGTTTATATCATGCATTTTTGGAGGGGACATTTTTATGTCTATGGTTTTCTCTATATCTAATAGAAGATCCATCTTAATTGCACAACAACCAGCTCCACTGAAAACCATTTAAAATAAATTAAAAATAAAAAAACAGAGCAATAAGGGAAGCAATGGTTGGAGAGGAGCCCTAAACATATTTAATTGCAGAGTCCGTTCCTTTTAATAGCTTGTCTTATTCATCCATTCATATTTTGCTCCAATATTGCTTTACTGAACGTTTCCTGCGTTTCTTAAAAATTGTGCATTGCTCTTTTATTAGACTCTCACACTCACACTCACTCACTCACACACACACACACACACACACACACACACACACAAAGCACACACAAAGCATTTACAATGCTTTGTGCATGCAATGAAAGACTATGGACACAAACAGCTAGTTTGCACGCACTCGGTCTTCCAGGCATTAAATGGTTAGTATTTTGGTTTGACTTTCATGCCGTGATAACCTTGTCAAACATTAAGATATCAGGGCAAATTAGGCAAACATGGGATTTTTTTTTGTACAGTCTCATGTGGAGAAACACTTAAGCTGAAATTGCCCAATAAGACCCAAGTATTTGTTTAGAATATCTTTGGTCCAATCACAAACCAAGTACGTGTGGTTGTATGTTCCACATAATCCTTAGCACATTTGAAAAAGTCATCATCATCAGTTTCTGCTTTCACCTGGAAGGTCTTGGGACTTTCCTGACACTCTAGCGCGTTTTGCTCGGTGGCCAAAGTTTTCCGTAGCTGAGGTGGAGGCTCCCTGAAAACATGAACACAGAGAAATGCTTTTAAAAGTATTCCAAAGGAACACTTAAAAACACAAGATTTTTTTTTTAAATATGTGACTGAACTGAAGTCCAGAATCTACTCGATTGATTGCTTACCTCCATACTGCTTTTTGTGGGACACGCAGTTCTCTTAGGCAACAAGGACTTTCTACGAAGTTGGTATGGACTGTTTTGAGCTCCTGGACCAGATTCTTCTGCAACCATATCTGCAGGGACGTCCTCATCTGCACAGAAAAGGGGAAATAGACAAAACTCAATACACTGGGTATTTATAAACCCATAATTAGAGTAAGGATCTCTGGAATTGTTCTGGACACTCTTGAAATAGCAAAAAACTGCACGTGGACAATGTGTGAAAAGTAAGAATGAGTGTGAGAATTATGAAAGTGATTAAACACAACTTTTCATAATTCTGTCCTCCTGTAAAAAACATATCAGCAGTAAAACTGCAGGACAGGCATGTAAAAATGGAAGCAACCACATGTCAGAAAACTATTGCGGCCTGAAAGGAAAATGGGGTTTTCCTTTCTATACAAAGGAGAAAAATTGATGCTTGAAAGTAATGAGTTAATCAGTACCATCAATAAATCCAATTTTTTAAAATACGTAAATAATCTAAAACAAAAAAAAGTATAAATTGCAAACGACTCAAAAGATTAAGATTATCATGGTTCAATGAAGGTTGTATGATCTTCCAAAGATAAAGAATTATTGATGTTCCTCTGCCTGGTGGCCCTAAATCTCACAAGGCATGTTTTCAGAAAAGCTGTCCTGTGCTCTACCTGTTTCAGCACCTCCTTGGGTCTAAGCCCTACCTACCCCCTCATTACCTGACAGGCCTACAGTCCATCTTTCCTTATTCCTTTAACTGGAATCTACAGGCAACACCGAAAAGTTAAATAATGAATTAAAAAACGATTAGATGACAGTGAATAGTTTTGACTTAGTATCAGCTAGAGTTAATCACTGTGCTGTCTCTAAAAATTGACCCATGAACCTGCAGTAATGCTAAATTTGCTGATAGATGGTACAAAATCTGAGAATGAAAATACATTTGAATGCTAAACTTATACTTATCTGGTCTGACCTATGAGCTAGCCGCAGCAGTGGGAGGATTTTGCTTGACATACCAACCCGAACGAGGCAAAAGAAGATATTTTCAATTACCAAGAGATCTGAGTGCAATGCAAGTAGGCCAAGATCTCTTTTCTTTTCCAGTGTACTGCTTATTAATGAAATAATCAAAAATGGTTTGTGTACCGCTTCTAGGCTGGCCTGAATATTTTGACAAACTGAGCTCACAAAAGACACAAACATAAGTTAATTATCAGAGGAGAAGACCTATGCAGTAGTAGGAATACTAACAATAATTATATTGAAAATATTTACATGTCTCTTGCAATTCCACTATTGGTAATTAAGATGAACATGTTTATTTGTGTGCAGTATTCAGAAATGCATCTAAGCAGGCCTTAGTACTTTAACATACTGAACAATTACTGTTAATTACCAGTGGTGATATTGCAGATTTGTGTAAATATAATAGTTTAATTTACATGACTTATGCAATACCAGCAATTGAATTCAAAAGTTGTATGTCAGTATTTTAATCAGTCCATTTCTGGGCCACATTTTGGACCTCAGACTGCAAGGCTGAATTCAGGCCTTTTCAGAAAATCAAAAGTTTGCGTTCAGACGAGCAACTGGAATGTGATAATTAAGTTAAATGGGCACATCAATAGTCACAGATCAAAATAGGCAGCTGAATGAGTTCCACACCCCCTACTCAGAATTGGTATAGGACCCAGGTTGTAAAACTGCATTTTGAAAATGCTGTTTCTTCATGTTAGCCACAATCTTTCAGAGTGCAACAAAAATAGTTACACTGATAAGGACACTCCTTACACACTATTTACACATTACTAGACAGCTATTGATTGATGCAATTATAACCTCAATAGAGTGTAATGAGTATGCAATACAACACACCTTTATAAATCTTAATGCATGGTATATATCAGGTACATGACCACTTGGCAAGTCAAATTATATCATATATAGTGATCAAGTATGTAATATTGGTGGTGTAATTGAATGGGAGTCACTGTACTAACAATTCCCTCATAGGCAATGAAAAAAATCAGGAAATAACAAACAGACGTGAGGACATTATTTAATTGTTGAAAAGCCTAATAAATAGTGGTGCTATTAAGATGCAACCCAGTAAATCACATCTCTTCCATGTAAAAAGGGTCAAAATATCTAATATCCAGGAGCACAAAGACCTGAACAATGCATAGAAGATGCCACAGGGCATATTAAAGCTTTGAAGCTTCCCATGCACAAAACATGCACAATAAGAGGTGGCATATTCTCTGAAAAAATACCTGGAATTAGGTGTTTTTTAAAGAATAATCCCAGTTTTTAGAAAATAAATGTTACTCTGCAGCGGCAGGAAAACCTAATAAGGCCTCTTGGACTGGCTAATTTCAACGTTAAATGTTGACACACACATCCTCACACACACCAGCTACTCGTGAACAGAACACCATAAGTGTTTTTTTTTTTATTGCCCCACACTAAATCCAAAAAACAAACCCCACACTCACGTCCACACACACAAGAACCCAACTGCGTAGCTAGCTGGCAGCTCGGCTAGCACCCCGGCCCTGTGTAAACACAGACGATTTTGGATTAAAATAAACGTTATACCCTCCAACTATTTACATTTATCAATTTTTGTGTGCATAATAGTTACTTATACTCCTTTATGTAGGCACAGCTTTGTCTGTTTTCGTCGTAAATGGCAAATGTATGAGTTAGCACAAGAGGCTAACTGAACTACACCCCCCCAAAATGGCAGCCCACGGGCTAAGCTAAGAAGCTGCGCAACGGGCGATTAAAGTCCGTAAACTCGTTTCACTGACTCTTTTGTGAACCAAAATTGGGGTGGATAAAAAACGAACGAATCTAAGGTACTACTGTACGCTTTTGTGACTAAGAACGTGTAAAAAGAAAGCCGTTTCACGGCTGGATGCAGTTAGCAGCCAGGCTAGTCCAATGGAGCCAAACAAAGCGCGGCCTGGACCATCATGCCCAGAATTTCAGAGCCTCGGTCTTTCCTGCTCGTGGTTCCCGGCCGTCGCGGCACTGAGGCAGGCGTGCCCCTCTCTCAACGCTCGCCACGGCACGCCCCAGTTCTTCGGGACCCTTCTCACCTCTCTCCGCGTTGTTCCTCTCGGGCTGCACCGGGCGCGGCCTCACTCTCCTCGGTCTTCTGCTGGTCGCTCTGACGGAGTTCATTTGGTGAACAGAATTCAATATTTTCCCCCTTCCAAAAATGATCACACCGCCTGGTTGTCTGTGCTGCTTTAATACAGGCCTGACATCGCAACTGGATCCGCACCCGACCCGACCCGGCCCAGAACACGCACTCAGACCCGACGGTTCTTCCGAGCGAGCTGGGCTGGATTCGGGGTGACGGCACACAGCTCCGCCAGGCAGGACACTCTCTCCGACCGACAGGAGGAGCCACCACACACGAACGAAGGATAGAGGAGGCGAGAATCACCAGGGAGCCCTATATATATAAATATATAAATATTTATTGTACTG
>JBBKCR010000101.1:34177275-34190523 GCA_037577295.1 Ladigesia roloffi
GTATTACATAAACAACTGAGATTATTTTCAACTAACAAAGAAATTAATCAAGTAGCTTAGCTTACCGAGATCCGATGAGGAAGGAGAGGCGATTTCCTCAAGCATTGCTGTTGTTCAGTGCCCTAGTAAGCTGGTTTGATGGTCTGATCGAGTCCATTACATCGTACACAAAATCTTTATGACCTCCACTGCTGCGACTTTTACACAGCCCCTTCTTTTTGCCAATAACGCTTTTGTTTACTCCACGCTCCAAGCTGATTTTCCACCATCTTCACCTCTAAAGCCAAATATGGCCCCGCCCACCACTCGTGATGTCACAGGTCCTTGGTGCCATTTAGGGGCCAGTTCGATGCTCCTTTTTGGGAACCGGTACTAATAATTTTTCTCTGGAAAAATAGCGCAGTGCAGTGGGAAAGGGGTAATATTAAGTTTTATAAGGTTTAGCTACTATATGGAGCCTGAAAGTTTCTTCTTCTAAATCTGCATTCATTTCAATGGGGTTTAAAATGAATGGAAGTGAATGGGGGATAAAATTGATGAGGGAAAGACAAGGAAAAGACAAGTGCAGGTCATTGCCAACTGTGTTTATGTGTCGCGGAATTTGGTCTGAAGTGTGAAGTGTGGTGGGTTTCGGATGAAGCGTGTCCAAGCAGGACTATCTAAAATTTCAGGGTGCCACAGTAATTCACTGGAAAAATGGGAATAACAAACTAACGACAAGATGTATCAAAAAGCTGTGAACAAGCTCGCCATTCCAGATCAGCCTGATGTTTCAGAATTGAAATGGTGTCTCTATTTCGAAAGCCCTGGGAGAAGTCAGGGGCCAAAAACATGAGAACGTACAAAAGAGAAGAATAAAGAGAAAGATAAAACCTAAGAAGAACAATAGCCTGTGTCCTTGAGCAAGCCCACTAATGAAGCAGTATTTATTTTGTATGCATGTGAACGCCACTGCCTAAAATTGTCTGAGCTGATGCTGGTATTTCAGTTAGTCCCGCTCTGTGTAGCATTTTAAAGAAGAAGCAACTCTAAATAACTGAAAGTTTTGGAAAATTCTCATGATGCTGAGTGCAGATTTTACCAGGGCTCTGTAAAGCTGATCTAATCTGGGAACAGTTGGTCCAAAAGAACCAAATGTTGACGAAGCTAAGGGTGCCGAAGCCATTGTATCAGGTTTTTCCAACACTGTCATTTCATGCCACATTTCCCCTCCTAGAGCACAGTTGACACTAATGAATAAAACAAGAAGAATCAAGAAGAAACAAGAAGAATGGATGTCCAGTGGATGATTAAAATAGTACACAAACAAATAAATAATCTAAATCTACAGATGTAAAATGATGATAGAGATTTTTATATCCTAGTCTTTGATAAGAGTTAGAGTGAATAATGTTTACAATCATCCCTGTGTGTGATTTTGCATCAGCGTTTTGTAAAGTCAAACCAAAACACACTGTCTGCACCTGTTGCTCAGAGCATCCTGCATCCCAGTGAATGCCCCTTACTTCCATTAAAGGACCAACTTATCGCTCCAGCAGACCCTCTGGACAACACCATGCGTCCAACTCTGTGAACCCAGTTTGTTGAAGAGCCTTTTCTGTTCCAGCACGACTGTGCTCCAGTGTCTGAGCTCCCTAAAAACATGACTGGATGAGTTCAGTGTGGAAGAACTTGACTGGCCCTCACAGAGTCCTGACCTCAACCCCATCCAGCACCTTTGAGATGAACTGGAACGGAGATTGTGATCCAGAACTTATCGTCCAACATCAGTGTCTGACCTTATAAATGCTCTTCAGAATGAATGGACACAAATTCCCACAGAAACTCCAAAATCATATGGAAAGTCTTCCAGGAAGAGTGGAAGCTGTTATAAAGGGGGACCAACTCCAGATTAATGTCTACGGGCTTGACTGCAAAGGCATTAAAGCCCCTGTTGGTGTAATGATCAGGCGTCCCAATACTTTTGTTCATATAGGTTCGATTCATTACATGATCGTGGGGGATTTAGATTTGTTTTTGAGGTTTTGAGAACCTATCTAACAACTTCAAATGTCTTGTTGAATTTCATCATTTAATCAACTCACAATTATACACTTGCATTTATCCATACAATCTGAGCTAATGTTAACATTACTTGTGGTAGTTTTCATTGTAATCGGTTTACATAAACATGTTTTTATTTTTAACACAGTCTCTCTCAAGACATCTTTATTTTTTATCTAAATAAGCTTCTTTATCTTTGCAGTTCATACTGGATCCCTGCTTAAGGATCTGCAGTGATGCCAGAAGCTCAGTTCCTGCAGCATTGTCTGTTTCTCCTCAGAGTGGAGAGTCTTTGACGTGAAGGTGTCAGATATTGAGATATGATGCAGACACACTTTTGTCAATGCAGTTAAAAGGTCCTTCACATGTCAGATTACAATTTGTAGGCCATTTTAGATATTTAAATGGCATCAGCAAGGTGGTAACCCATCGGCAATGCCAGTTAACACTTGGAACAAAAGTAAGGGCCTGAGGCCTTCCTGTTTCCTGATGGAGCTTTTTAAGTATCTAATAAAAGCCATTTCTAGTCTATTGATATTCTTTCACTGTTGAAGTCACCAAATACACTGTGCACCTTATAGACAAATTACTGGAACTCCTGACCATTATATTAGCAGGGACTTTAATGACATTGCATTCAAGTCCATAGACTTTAATCTGGTTTGCAACTCTAACAGCTTCCACTCTTCTAGGAAGACTTTCTGTCAAATTTTGGATTTTCTTGCATCCATTCATTCTGTAGCATTTATGAGGTCAGACACTGATGTTGGACTAGAAGTTTTGGATCACAATCTCCGTTCCAGTTCATACCAAAGGTGCTGGATGTAGTTGAGGTCAGGACTCTGTGTGGACCAGTCAAGTTCTTCCACACTGAACTCCTCCAGTCTTTATGGAGCTGCTTTGTGCACTGGGACACAGTCATGGTGGAACAGAAAAGGTTCTTCCCTAAACTGGGTCCACAGAGTTAGAAGCATGGTGTTGTCCAAAATGTCCTGGTCTGCTGAAGCATTAGGATTGTTCTTCACTGGAAGAAAGAAGTCAATCCCAAACCCTAAAAAACAGGTGTGTCCCAATACTTTTGTCCATACAGTGTACATTGGTGTTATTTACTTTCATATTAAGGTGTACCTTTGCTTCATTCACTGTGAGGAAGCAAATCATAGTCATTTATAGGTACATTTGCAGTTTCCACAAGTTATATTTTTACCTCTTGATGGTTATTCCTGGGAGACATGGTCCTTTGTGAGTTAGGTGTGAAGGCAGAACTCAAAAAGGTCCCCTCGAGCTAGTAATTGCGTTGGGAATTGATTGGTCATGAGTGATGATTCATGTTTTCCATACAGAAAAGCCGCCTGGTCCCTGATATCCTGGCATTCGCCAATATGGAAAGAATCAGTTCCACCTAATAAAGATGAAGGTATTTCATTGTAGAATCTAAGCTCGAATTGCCTGTGACTTTAGAAAGGCTTCAGAAAAGAAGCCAAAGTGAAGAAAGATCTCTAGATCTGCAGGTAGATTGCTATCTTTAGCTTTTAGCTTGTTGTTCTTCTCATGTAATGAGTCATTTCCATTCTGCAAGTCTGTCTACCTTTTGTATTCGCCAGCTAGTGACACATTTTCAAACAGCCCACCATCAAAAATTCACAATAAAGTCTTTGTTGGAGTTTCAAAGGTTCCTCAACCCTTCAAAATCACAATGAGCCTGCTTGAATGGACTTGTCTTTAAACATAATCAGAAGGTTTCCTTATCTTTAAAGTGGAAGATCTCATGTTCTATGGATCAGTGTGGGATGTGAGTTTGTATATGTACATATGTAGCAGTTATTAAATTAGTGTGAATTATATTCTTCTTCTTAAGTTTTTTCTCTTTTTCTTCATTATTCTTCCGTTCACCCCCCCCCCTCTCTCACTCTCCTCCCAGGGCTTTTGAGCTAGAAACACTGTTCTCTCTTTGGGCCTGATCTGGAATAGCAGGCTTGTTCACAGCATTTTGGTATGTGTTACTCTTTGTCATAATTTACGTTTTTCTTGCGAAAAATGTGCCAAAAGTATTGGTGGCCTGAAATTTCAGATAGTCCTGCACAGCCACGCTTCGTCAGAAACCCACCAAACTTATGAGCGCTTACGCTACTGCTAAGGTAATGGTAATGCTATGGAAATGCTTGGCATTGCTTTATTAATGCTAATGCTAACACTAATGCTATAGCTAATGCTGTGTTCTGCATTTGAGTAAGCACACTTTGCATTTTCTCTCAGGAAGTGCAATCTAGTTTCGTTTAAACTAACGAACATTCTTGGGTCGCAGTAGCCTTTTATCAATGTATAATGACTTTGGCTCTCGTTCAAGTTTTGATTACATGCTTATACAGCAGGTGGTGAAAAATAATACCAACCAGTAACATCATGCTTCAACTCCCACACCCACCACTTTCACCAATCAGCCCTCAGCCTGTTCAGAGACCCTCCCTGATGCCATGTTGCATGGTTTGGGAGAAAAATGCATTTATCTGGCTGGGGTTTCTGATTGAGTTGAATACTTTCCATTTTGGGCCTAAAAGGAAGGACCATGTCCGTCGTAGCACTTGTATGTTTCTGATTTAGCAGCTAATCTATAGGTTCTGTGTGTGTTGATATATGGGAGCACTAAAGCAGCCATGGAAGCCTCTTTTCGCCATGAGCCTGGCTGGAACACAGCTGAGCAGTGGAGTGCTCCAGCCTGTCTCAGTGATATTAGAGATGAGAGTGAGGGGGTAGGATGACTCACTGCACTGCCTGCTGGTGGGGGTTGGCAGCAGGGGGGTATTTTTGGAGCAGGCCTTACACAATTCATTCCTGCTCTTCTCGTCTCTCTCCAGCTCTTTCCCATGGAGCCGCAATTAAGTTATCCTGTTGTTCTTCTGAAAGAAACAGCTTGGATCTCCCTGATTGGTTAATGTGCTTGCCTTGGAACAGTATGCCATGTAAATACTTTCATGTGTCCAAAAGTTTTTAGACACCTGGTTATTTACTGTTTCCTCTGAAATCGAGAGTATTTAAAAGAGGGGGGGATTATATCTACTGATCAGGGAGAGATCTAAACAAAAAACATTTAAGTTCATATTTAAGTCATTTCAAAATTGCATTTATAACAAACGCAGTGAACCATTTTGTCTGCAAGTTACATTCGCATAAGATAATAACATAAAAACATACAAAAAGAAACACACAGAGACAGTGGCAAAGCACAAACAAACACCAAGATGAAAACCTCCCCTCATATTTGGGACTGGAAATGGGTCAAATAAATGTAGGACCTTAAAATAGGAAACAGAAACAAATATAAATAAATATATAATGGAAAATCAGAGAAATCAAATTTAATGTTGGACAGGAAACAGGCTCTGAGTTTATTTAAAAGTGGGGTGGTGCCATGGGCGGCGCGTATCAGAGGCTTGGAGAGGCTAAGCGTCCCCAAAATTAATGCTGGGAAATTGTGAAAATAACGTACATGATGAGTGAATATTATTAAAGATGATTTCAGAATGAACACAGCAGCTGCGTTCAGTGATATTAAAATGAAGGATCTATGCTATGACAAGTTGGGAGTGAGTACGCGTTATACTGGCCCCAAAGAAATAGCTTTGATTTGAAATATTTTGTATAAAAATTATAGATAGATGATATAAAGTTAACACAGTTAACAGTAACACAAATTGAGGATTGGAGTTGTTCTCCCTATTGAGAATATTATTGCAAATAATAGGGCTCTATAATGCACAAGGCGCACCATGCTTTCGCGACTTGCTCAACCCATCATTGCTATTTTGTGCGAGCGCATCGTTCTTTTTTTCCGGCAGAAATGTACGTTGCCAAGATAGCAGATGGCATTATGCTGAGTCCGGTGTGTCACTGAAAAGAAAGTGTGGCGAGGTGCATACAAGAATTTACTATTTTATGAGAAGTCGCCACTGACCAGAAAATACCTGGTTTGCAATCATTCACGCATTGTTCAAAGGCTATTATATGGACACCTGACGCTTTGGGATATGGAAGAGTTCACAATGCGCGCATAGGCTGCTTCTTTCATAAGCAGGAGCAAGCAACAGCGCATATAAAAAAAAAATATATATATTGTCATGTTTAGATTCTCTGCCCCAACCCGACACGGGCCATGATCAAGCATTTGATTTTTTTTTATCATTTCTTAATTAGCCTATTTGGTTAAGGAGTTATGCCAAATGTATAAATATATGAATAATTTAGCAAAGTTAAACTGCTGTGTGTCATGCGCAGCAGCGCTCCAGCTCCTGCCACTGGCCACATTACACCGGTCCTGCTGTGCTGTACTGTGCAGAGCTTAAAGTGCAACATGAAGCTTGAAGATGTGAAGAAGAAAATAAAAACGGGAGCATTAACTTTAAGCAAGTTTGGAGGAAAGTCGAAGTTATGGAACCATTTCCAGCAAGTAGTTGGCAGGGACAACATCTGGTGTATTTCCTATAAACTCTGCCTGCCGCTGCCGCAGCTCGGTTGCTTCTCCCTTCAGCTGGAGATCCCTGAGCTCTGAACACGTCGAAAGTGAATAAACCAACAACAATTCCATCCACACTCTGAATTTACAAACGTTTCAAAGGACCAGAGTGTGCTCGGAGCTCGGAGTGTGTGTTTAGGAACGCACCCACAGTTAAGAACATGTGTTATAACGGGCCACGTATGAAAAAAAAATGTCGGGTTTTAATCGGGCTTGGGCCGATAATTAAAGTTAATGTGTCGGCGCGAGCTGGGCTCGGGCACAAGGTGCACGGGCTCGGGTCGGGTCGCATCTCTAACTCTAATGTGAAGGAAAACTTTATGGAGTCCTCGAAATATAAAATTCAAATGTATGTCACAAACATCACACCATTATTATTTGTAATATATAAATAATGCTCGCAAAACTAAGTTGACTGGAGAAATCACTGATAATTTATAACAGATAACTGACTGGGCTTTGGGAGCATTCCCTGAAGATCCCCGAAGATCACTTGCTCCTGTGTCTTCACCTCACGCACGAGCAAATCATTTTCGTCAATAGAGAATCTTTCCTGATGTAACTCTGGCATGATTATACACAGCATGCCATGGAACATGCGCCGGGATTTAAAGGGAGTGAGAGTGTGAACTCTGATTGGTTTATTGCATGCTACGCCCCAAACACATCCATGACTAATTAACTCATTTAAGACAACCCATTTGAACTATGCGCCAGGCGCGATGTTCACTTTTCCTACGGGCACTATAGCGTTTTGCACTGGCCCCTCCCCCAAAGGCAACTGCATTTCAGACTTCAGACAATGCACGATCGACCTTGAAAACCAGGCCCTTAGTCTTGTTCTTATTCATCAAATATATTACGTGATATATTTCATTATAATTATCATCACATGACCAGCATTTACGTTGCGTCTCATCTCATTTTTGTCACATGATAAACGTTCGTTGACAACGATATTTAGTCATGATTATTGTTGAGAAATGCAACACTACCTGGAGGAATGTTGCATATGGCTTAAATGACAATAAACCTACTTGACTTGACTTGACGTTAACTTAGAGGAAATGAGGAGAACCTGAACTTTTTGAACATTGAGCTGTTGAATAAGTACAAGCACAAATAAAGGAGCAAAGATTAGTATGTTTTTGACATCTTTTGCATTTCTTGTGTCTATAGGGGATGGAAGGGAACAAGAAAATGATGGAATTGGAACAAACAATAGGAGTACATGAGGTGCCCGAACCATCTTCACTAGACACTGAATTTCAGCCAGAAGCCTTGAACAACATACACAACTGAACACTTAGTGTAAAAATAAACACACAAATTCTTCAGGCCAACACAGTGTGAAATAAAGGGGCTGCAGTCCACATATGCTCTTTATTTTAGGTTCACTTGAGTATACATTGAATCACCATGAAACAGGATCCATATAAAGATGATGGTCCTGAAAAAAATGATATCCAGGATCAATATGAAAAATATGGTCCTGAATCAACATCAGTAAACCAATAAAAAGATCAATGTTAAAACGATGTTCCTGTAAAACAATAAGAAGGTATATTCAGGATAATGATGATATAAGATCAAAAGGTCAACTTGAGGAATACAGTCCTGGGACAAAGAATGGGAGAGGGTTCATTTTTGATTACATTTTAAAATACTTTTAATTAAGTATTGATTATATATGACCTGGCTGGTAATTATGACCTTGCTGGTCATTAAGATTAACACTGTAATTTCTGCCATAAACCTTGGGTGAACCTCATTGAACTTCTTCAGATACTTCCATTGCTCAAACTCTCATATCTAACGAACACAGTTCCTGGGCCTGAACACCATTTGGCAATGCAGTGAAACAGCTCAGTTTATGTTATTATGGAAATAAATGTGATTTATATTTATTACTGCATGCTTGTAGTTGCTGCTTGATAGGGCAGATGTTGTATTTAGGATAAATCTGTCTGAAAAGTATTTGGGTAACTTAACCATTGGTAAACTTGAATGATGTTCTTCAGGTAACTTTGAAGAATGTTTATAAAAATGAGATTTGTTTCAGGAAAACAAGTTCAGAATAACATCAAACTAAATGTAGACTTTGTGGGTAATCCAACTTCACCCGAAAACTTCAATCTACTGCTTCTGCTGAAAAATAATATACATACAAACAGTAATTTGTGTGCACCGAAAACAGTATTACTATAAGAAACACTTCAATAAACCGTTAAAACACACAAAAAGTAATCAGAATTTTTTTCTGTGTTCATAGTTATTTGTGCTAGTAAATCTATACAGGATCAGTATACAGAAGATGGTCCTGAACTACATTAGGTAAATCTATCACGGATCAAGATGAAGATTGTCCTAAAACAGAAAACCTTGAAGATGAACGTCATGATAAACAAAAGGAAAGCATGTCCAGAATGATAAATATAATGGCCTTGTCATGTCTACATGAGGGACTGGTGCAGGAATTCAGTGGGTAGATAGATAATGTTTAATCCTCAAGGTTTGATCACAAAAAGGGGCTAAACAAACACATCCTTAAACATAACTACAAAAAATACAGAGTGAAGCGCCACACAAACTCAAGTTGCGACTCACTGCCAAGTTTACAACTTGGAAGCTGTGAAAACACAGACCAGAGTACAACAAGATCAGTCTTTCTCAAGATAAATCCTACAAGCAGGGGGAAATTAAATGGAACAAGCGCCTGACATGGTCGTGAGAGCGAGTCCGCTTGCACTCTGAAGATGATTACAGGTTGGAACGAGAAACAAAAACAAGCCACATAATGACAACAGATGGCACATATCCATTGAAATAACATTGGTTCCACATCAGACAAAGGATGTTCAATGTTGATCCAGCACTGATATTGCTCGTTGTGAAGGCCATTTAATTAATGCTGAAAAATCAACCAGTTGTGGATGAATTATGTAATGTCCACACTATTTCATTTACTGTTTGTCTATTGTCTGTTGTCGGTTGTAACTTGCACTCTGTTGACTGTTGAATGAAAAGTGAAGTGAAAATGATCATTCTGTCATATGTAAACACACCACAGCACACAGTGTGAGCAGCATGGAATTCAACCTCAGAATTTAACCCGTTCACCAAGTAAAGCAGGGCCTAGCAAGGAACATAGTGCCTGGGTACATAAGATGGACATCGCCAAACCAGAGCAGGGGGGAACAAAACAGACTGGCTTGGTCACGTGTGACAGCAAACAGTTTGTGAAGACAAATACAGGTTAGAATAATGATGACAGCACAAAGATTTTGGCTACAAGTAAGGCAGACAGAGATAGGCAAATATTAACTAATTTGGTCAAAAGAAACAAGGTAAGGAGAAACATAAACAAGCCAACAAATGTGAAGACAGGTTAAACAAAACACAGGTGAAAATTTTAAGAGTTACAAACCCAGGCTCAGTAATCGGATGACGTGGACCACCGGAGGTGCAGCGGAGGTTTCAGTGCTCTGACAGGTCTTGAATCAACATGAAATCCATTCAGAATTAAAGAAGGTCTTTCCAGAATCAATATAAAGGTAATGGTCCTAAATCAACATTAGGTTCAAGGCCATAACGTATATCCAGGATCAAAATAAAACGAGTGGTCTTAAATCAACATGAGGAAATCTACCAAGGATCAATGTAAAGATGATGTTCCTGAATCAACATTAGGATAATCTATCCAGGATCAACTTGAAAACGATGGTTTTCTATCAACATCTGATCAACCTATCCAGGATCAACATGTCAACATACCAATCATAGTCCTGGGTCAAAAAAAGAGGTTCTACATTAATGGCGATGGATGGTGATTTTAGTGAAAGTGTCTAGACGGTTGCTGTCAGTGCCTTCTGAGATGGTGCATGAATCTATTGTGGCGCATGTTGTGTGATGCATTGCTATACTGTTTTTAAAATGTACCCCCGCTCAAATAATATCGGTTCACTGGTGGGCCTGAACATTGATGCAGGGGGTAAAGGGGCAAAAAATGGGCTACAATCTATAAAGTTCTAAGTGTGTTTTGCTACTGATTGTTTATGTTAAGGTTACGTTACATTAAATGAATCAGTACATGTACTGTAAATTACTACAATTTAATGTTGAAATGTAATTTCTCACACATAAAAAAATGTCATCTTTATAAGACAGTCAGGTTTCCCCTTTACCCCCAAATGAGGGCAGGCAAGTAGGCAGACATTTATTTCCATACTTGCTTTTATTTATAACCAAACAAACAGCCACGAGGGCCAAAAACAAAACTCAAACAATAAGAATAGGGAAAACACAAACCAGCAGAGACGGTGGACTGATGCTAAGGTCCACCACAAACAAACTTAAATACAAAACCCCAAAACACAAATAACCAATCAACACAAACTCTGAGCACACCAGCCAGCTGAAACACATTACAAACAAACTCCAGCCTGGTGTGCTCGGGATATTAAAATAAGAGATAAGATAAACATTAATTAGTCCCACAAGTGGGAAAATTGCTTAGCACGGCAGAAAGTGGGCTTTACAAAAAATAACAGCAGCAAATTGGGAAAAAGTAGAATAGAGTAAAAATAAAAATAAACTAATGTATAAAAAAATAAAATTCTCAATATACAGTGTACAGTTTTTAAATTTTTGTATACATTTTAGTAAAAAAGTATGGAGTGTATAGCTGTATTATACTAATATACAGACCCCTACGGTGGCCCCTAGAGATGAAATACAAACAAAAGAAAAAGCATGAACAAAATGAAAACGCGCTGCAAATCAAAAAAGACAAACCAAAGAAAAACGTGCTGCAAGTAAAAAAAGACAAACCAAAGAAAAACGCGCTGCAAGTAGATCCCAAAAATTTTGCTTTTGACACAAAGGCTACAAAAAGCGGGGCTATCCATCAAGATGTGTACACAGAAGGGACAGTACATCTGTAAAAATAATCAAATGACAATAAAGTATTTTACAAGGTTAAAGTTAGTATTTAACATATTATGCACAACTATATTCACAACTTCTAGTAGCCTTACACTAGGGCTAAACAATGTGCAATCATAATGCAATAATTTAGATAATTTTAGTTTTCTGCAGTAAATGATACAGATGTCCTGAGACCTTCATCATTACTCTGCAGAGTTCAGGTTAATATTTTTAATACTTTAATAACAGTAAGCCTCTGCAAGTCACTGCTGCCTCAGTTCACACAGCATTGGCCACTTATTTTTCCTTATTCTCATTTTTTAATAAATATGGATAGCGAAAAATACATTATGGTTACTAAGTGTGACCACAATAATGTAGAAAATATCATCCACTCCACTAAGAGCGAAGTTATAGTCGCAAACTGATCAACAAAGGCAGCAAAAATGATCATCCGTTCATCTTTATGGGCCAATAGGGCTAACTTAGATCTGGCTACCTAAAACTTGATGTTATGTGAAATATTCACAAAGACGCCCTACAAAATCAAACAAAACAATATTTTGGTTAATTAACTTCCCCTTAGAGTGATGTTTTCCCAATAACATCTTTTTAGTCAACGAAAATGAAGAGACATTTTAGCATAGTTTTTATCTTGTAAACCACATTTAGTCTCGTTTTTATTTGTCAACAAAAATACATTCTTTTGTTTCGTTATTGTCACATGACCAGCATTTACGTCGTGTCTCGTCTCGTTTTTGTCACATTTTTTATCCAGAAGCACATAAATAGTTTATATAGATAGCAATTATAAATACAAAAATACTGAACTATGTGTGTGCTGTAATTTCTGCAGCAAAACGAAACAGCCCGAGATTTCGCATCTTGTGGCTGAAGGTGCTTCACGGCGGCCGCGCGTCTCCGCTCCACTCTGCTTTCTTTTTACTGGAGCTTTCTGCAAACCACTGTAGACCTGGATTACACATGTTTTTATTTGATGGTTGGATTTTTAATGGTGAGGTTTTTTTATTTGTTTGTTTTTTTAAAGGAGGCTGGTCTGGGGTAGTGACAGCCCAGAGAAATCACTGGCCCGGGTGCCACTGCACCTGCTGAACCTGCTATAGTTAGCCACTGACCATACACATGGAAACCCCAACCTTTGCCTTTTTTGAGCTTGTGTCATACACAACAGCGTGCCAGTTGAAGTTGTTTGCAACGAGATTGCTGTTGCCTTTGCAATATGAGCTCACCACGCCCCCTATCGTCGTGGAGCACTTCCTGTTTGGGATCAGTACTTGCAGCGTGTTTTCCTTTGGTTTGTCTTTTTTTTTTACTTGCAGCGCATTTTCATTTTGTTCGTGCTTTTTCTTTTGTTCATGTTTTTTCTCTAGGGGCCACCGTGGACCCCAAACCAAAACTAACCAAAGTCCAGCAGCCGCTGACAGGACCTCACAAATGCAGCATCATAAAAATGCGGCAACCGGCTCAATCCATTAACATCCGTTTAAAATCAAATTCGGACACACACCATTACACACACCATCATACACCTACACACCTTCACACACACCATCATACACACGGTCACACACACCATCATACACACCTACACATTTACATTTACATTCACGGCATTTAGCTGACGCCTGTATCCAGAGCAACGTACAACAGTGCACACCATCACACACATTCACACACACCATCACACACTCACACACTCTCACACACTCTCACACACTCTCACACACTCTCACACACTCTCACACACA
>JBBKCR010000101.1:34190623-34217026 GCA_037577295.1 Ladigesia roloffi
ACAATCTTCCTCTCTCTCTCTCTCACACACACACTCAGAATGATGCAATGGCCTGAAATGTGAAAAACAATCACTATCCAGCCCTCAAAGTATGCAGTAGCCGCGTCACTATTCAATTCTCTTTAATACTGTTCACACAGGGTGCATGCTTACTATCATCTCAGCAGAAAATGATTGAAAACTGTCGCAAGTGACAATGAGTAGTGATTAAAGAGGTGTGTGTCTGGGCCTACTGCTCAATAATTGTGTGTAGACAATATAAATTATAGTATAACATTAAAATAAACAGAAGGTACTATAAAACTACTAGAAAACTATTCTATATACACTACTATACCCAAAATGCTGTGGCCAAGGGGACATAAATACTACAGATGAATAAATAAATGGCTGGTACTTTTTAGTAACGCTTAGTGAGAGTCAGAACCACGCAAACAGTAGTTTGATGTTGTTCTCCATACCAAGTCCATTATTGCAGTAATGACAGAAGTGATATTGCACAAGATAATAAGTAATGACATAAGTGACATGAGCAGTGATACTGGACATGATAAGAATATTGCAAGTTATAAATTATTGCACATTGTAATAAACATAGAGCACATTCTATATTTAAAAAATGTATCATTTGCATTCTTTTCCAATGACTTTCTCATTCTTATGGTGCTGATATACACAAATCAGCCACAACAAAATCACAGTAAAAGCACAAACAGGTGAATAACATTGATTTCCTCAGTACAGTGGCACCTGTCCAGGGGTAGGACAAGTAGACAGTCTGTTCTACAAGTAGGTTCAAGTGGACAGTCTGTTCTAGAGGTAGAACAAGTGTCACTGATAAGAATGAATGAAAATGGTTCTGTCCACTCATGTACAGGGTAAAGGGGGCAAATACAGGAGAGTTAAAGATTAGCTACTGCCTATAATTTTAGACTATATGCACCAATGTGGTAAGTGGATCTGAAATATGGAAATTGAGTGTAGATACAAGAAAGGCATTCACACTAAACGACTATTTAGTGTGTGTAAAAGTGTTAGCATCATAAAAGGAATGAACTGAGATATGTTTTGCATATCTTGTCTTAGGGTTGATGTGATTTCAGTGTTTCATTCCAAACACACCCCTGATTATACTTGTTTAATCAGTTGGTCTCAGTCTTTAAACAACAGATTATTTCTCAAAGGTGTGGTTCTGCTTGGTCAGAGTGAAAAGTCACCAATGCCGTTTGCAGATAAGATTGGACACCGCTCCCATACGTAGACCATATAGACTGAAAAGTGTGCATGAAACCTCAACAGCTTTTAAATATTACATCAAATTCTTTTATATTGAAAATACATGGGAGGAACATTTGGTTTTGATGTTTCAGTGATATAGACATTCTAATGCAGCCTTCAACACGAATGCCAGCTTTTTCTACTGTAGACGACTTATTTATAGAGGAATCCAATCGTGATTCAGTGTTCAGCACCTGCAGCCTCCAGGCTCATCAGCTGAATGAATGCAGCCAATCTGAGTGACCTAATGATGAACTGGGGCTCGCTGGAATGAGCCAGATGTGCCATACTTCAGGGGAAAGTGTTGAGGCATATGTGTGTGAAAGAGATCAAATTCAGGTCATTACTGTCATGACCCCACTTTTACACCGGCCCTTCCTCCTCACATCTCTGAAGTCATGAGAGGAGAGGAGAAAGGTTGGTATTAAACCATGTGAAAGACTGCAATCACAGGCGCCAAGCCCTCCAAAATGACCCTTATTTATATGCTCCCTTATTTTATATGATTTTATATGATGATGATTGGGTCCGAATCCGATTCCAGTTCTGTGTATCAATTCCGGTTCTTATTGATTCCCCAATTCGATTCCATGAGGGTAAAAAGGAGGACAAACATAACAAAAATATCTTTATTCCAATTATTCAGAATGTCTCAGGAGCAATGGGAGCAAAATACTAACCAAATGTATAAATATGTTGATGCATGCTGTATATAAAAAATCCCTGTTTCTGTTAAATCTCAGTAATTCAAATGGATGGAAATTTTATATGCAATTGAAATACATATATCCTTGGAATTGGGCCAAATGAGTGTATTGTGTAATACAGAGTTATAGGATGTTGGTGATCAGATTAGGCCCCATAATGTGGATTTCAGGGGATTCAGCCAGAAAGTTTTGCGCCTTTTCTCTGCCAGTCACTCAGGCGGCACACGCGAGTCCCGCGGCTGGGACGGATGTGTCTGGTTTTAATCAGCAGCGAGGGCTGATTGGGGTGAAGCGCAGGGCTGATCCGAGTCCAGAGAGAGATCCGCTCATCCGTTCATGATACAGAACAAACACAGTGCCATTACCATTACTGTAACTTCGACCTCGGGGCATGGCTACACTGTCGGAGTGTGAATAATTGAAGATTTTTATGTCATCGGAACTGCTCTCTCAGAAGCGATGTACAGAGATGTATGGAGGAGTGAGAAGAAGAAGAAGAAGAAGAAGTAGGGGAGAGTCAGTAATCTTTTAGGAATCGCGTTTACATGCTGCCTATACTCAAATCTCATGCAGCGCATAGATAATGAAGCATGAACGCAACGGATCAGAGAGAACAGAATCCGTGCACAAGAATAATCTTCAACTGAGATTTGGAATTCATTCATGACCACAAAGAGCTTCTGTTTTAAATATCTGCACTTCTGTTGCACTTTCATTCTTCTTTTATTGATTTTCATTGATGTTCTAGGCTTTCTCTTATTGATTTTGTTTTTAAGGTTTTTATTCATTTTGTTTTGAGGTTTTTTCTACTATTCTTGTGTATCCTGATGCATTAATAGTTTTTTTATTCCTGTAAAGCATTTGGAATATACTTTGTGTATGAAAACAGACTATAGAAATAAAACTAATAAAAAAATAAATAAAAAAGAAAGAAAGAACACAAAGTCTCTCGCAAAGAGGTAGCAGTGGTCTTTTAAAATTATACAAGTAATACATAACCAGTCTAATTATATTAATATCATTATTATTATATATTATATACTTACAGTGCTTAAAATTAGCCTGATAGTACTTTAAATTAAGAGCCCCACCACGCCAATGTGAGAACTGCCGAAAGTCTGGCGCTTGGATATATTTATCTCACATATTGTTTGATTTACATCCAACAGAACGTGTGATAAAGAGTTATAATGGGGCAGAAGATGACAATACACGCCTATAAATGATTGACAAAATGAGCCCCTGATCGACCTGCAGCCCTCTCCACTCTTATGTTGGGGACAAACTTTATGCAAATGAGATGAGTGGCAACCAATCAAGTTGCTGATAAATGGAGGGACTGACTGTCATGCCCTCAAAACCTGTGATTGTGTGAAACTGCACATTAAACAGTTTAAAAATAAACAAACATGACAGTTTTAAAATACTGTAGCCACATACAATACCGCGGAGAAGTATAAGGCAGCTGAGAAAATGATCTTTAAAACCTGTTCACCACTGGACATCAGTGTTAATTTAGTGTTAAAACGTTAATATTAAACTAAACACAATTAACATTATTATAGTAAAGAATGGTTTTATGTGTGGCAAAGTGTTCTCCTGACCATTTCCAACTTCTTTCCTCATGGAGGTCCAATTATCATTTTAGCTACAATCAGATCAATGATCTTGAGAATACTACAATGGGGTCTGTTGGTCAGTTTCTATTTGGAAGAAAGTCAATACACTCCAGAGGTCCCCGTGTCCGGCGTTATTTTTTATTTGTTTTCTGGTGATCTGAGGTTCCTGCCAGACCCACCTGTGTTCAGTATCATCCCACCGAGACTGTTGTGTTTCTCCTGTTCAGTCAGTGCAGTCAGACAGTAGAGTGATGGGAAGAGAGGGTCTGTGGCCATTCTAACCCCAGGGGCTTAACACACGGCCAGAACGCATTACAGCATCCATCTGTTACGAGAAGGGGACGCTGGCATGGGGAAATCTGTGCTCATGCAAAAAAAATCGTCAGGTTTGCTTGTAAAAAAGTTGAAGGTGTCAAACTTTTCTTTTTACCACATCTCACACTGACCACAGCATTTTCTTTTCAGAGTATTTTCTGGGATATTTTTTTAATTGATCTTCTATTTTACATCTTTCTTGTCTCTGTTTGTCTGTTCTTGTTGTAAATAAGCAGATTCGTCTGGGATTGATGATATTTTCTGATTCTGATTCCTGATCACAGTATTTTTAATTGTCAAAGTAATTTCTGGGACATTATATTTTATCTGTGTCTATGTGTGTCATGCAGTCATTGCATAAGCATTGTCCTCCAGGATCAATAATGTTTTTCTAGATTCTGATTCTAATTCTTTGGAGCAACTAGTGTTTCCTTTTGCAAATGCATGATTTTTAAGAACTATTTCTTAAGTCTGCCAGTTAAAAGTACCATCCCAGAACTGTGTGTTGAATGTATTCAGGAGTCTATCCCTTTGAGAGGGCAGGAGAGATGATTTAGGACAAGATTTTGGACATATTTTCAGAATTACTGAAATGATTTGACCTGGGGAAAGGGCTGGAAGAAATAGGGCATGTCATACGGGTGCAGGTCCACTGGCCCACTGACGTCTTTCTATTTTCAGGTTTGAATGAGCTCCTGCTTGAGGGAGCTAATCATAGATCATCCCTGAGATCCTCAACAGCTCCCTTTTCCAGCAGTGCTTTCAGGGGCGGCTGAGTCTCTGTGTCTGAGCCATAATGATCGATAAGCTCCTGTAGATAAGGTGATGTCCAACAGGGGCACCACAATGACTCTACACACAAAGAAACCCAAGTTATTCCCTCTTGTAGGTCGTTCGAGGTTAGGGATCGTTAGGTTAATGGTACAGATGTCATCTTTAATCCCCCTCATTGCTAAACCCAGCATAGAGCTTCGGGTCTTCAGGAGAACCTCCCACTGAGCTGGAGGACATCATTCCTGTTCTCTTTCTCGGACATACAGGATCTTGACAAGTAGGGGATAATACCATTCGAGATTTGCTCGCAGAATCTTGTATCAGCCCACCATCATCTCCATTCTCTCTCCCTTTCTTTTGTAATAGGAACTGTTTTTATTGAGTTTTATAGTATTTTTATGGTATTTTTTCATTTACATCCAACAAAACACATCATAATGTGCTACAATGTGGCGACTGACGATAATACACACATGTGATTAACACAGATGGACATGCTGCTTTGTCCTCTCTTTTGTTTTGGACAAAATTATGCAAATTAGCTGAGTTGCGACCAATCAGATTGCCGATAAAGAGAGAAACTGATTGTGTCATGCCCTCAGTCACACTCTGAAAATGTGTGATTGTGTGAAATTTCAAATTGAACAGGAGATATGACACCTTAAAATAAAGTATATGTATATAAATATACATGTAAGGTTCCCATTATCACACATAAGATTCTTGCCATAGACATCCTGAGGGAACCACAAACTACTGACAGTTTTAAAAACGTCTTTTGAACAAAACTTGGGTTCCCCGTCTTTTTTCTATATTTATTTATTAATAATCTTTCTAAATATTAATGCCTGCCTCATTTTCTTTCTTTTCTAACCTGTAGCCCATTATGATCTTGTGATTATTATTGTACTATTATTATTATTTTATTGTTGTTCTTTGGTTATTTTGTTACGTACAGTATGCTATAAACATAGCAATATTAGGCCACTTTAGGACTTTTGGACCTGGATATTTGGTTGTAAAAAAAGTGGAATTGAATTTAATTGATTTAAACTTTCTGTTTTTGGATTTTTTGACAGGACTCCAAATTGACCAACAGTGAGAGAATCAGTTCAGCTTGCTGTGAAAATACATCATTAAATTAAGCCGTGTCCATTTAGGGTGAATCATAAAAGCCTAAATAAAACAAGTCACTTTACAATTACTAATGTTCTTAACTCTTTTCACTTTTTGTCACTTTTTGTCATTCAACATTTTATAGAAAGTAATATGCAACATAGCCACCCAGTAAATGTCTATTTTATTGGGTATTGTGCACATTCCAAACAAACTCAGACTCTACAAGTGAGTAGTTTGTGTTTTGATGAATCAAGGAACTCACGTGACCCCGTAAATGCAAATACCTTTGGTCTAAATAAATCAGCCCAGTCTTAAGTGTAAGGTAACTGAATATTATAGATATATCAGGGATTTTAACATTTTTGAAAAATGCTCTCTTAATGATGTTTAAATATAGACTCCAATTATCCAGACAGATAATTTCTAGGTGTTTTTTAACCCAAAGCTTATGTTGAAACCCACAAGCAGTGCTGTTTATTAGACAAAGTCTCAATATGAATGAAGTTATTCACTCGTTATGGTGCCAAACTGGCATTTTAACCTGAAACTCAATCACCTGTTAACACAAACAGAAAACAAAGGCCCAACCGGCTGTGCATGAGTCATGCATAATTATGCGTAATTACGTGGTGCCGTTTTCGTAGAGGTGTAGCAGCGGCATTCTAATGTCACCTGCCTCGTGTAGACCGGAGCAATGACTGGGCAAAATAAGAAAATAAAAAAATATATATAACGACCCAACTGCACAATTCTGTAGTAAAAAATCTGCTGATTTCGTCTTTCGGCCAGTTGCGCACCCCATAATATAATTGCAGCGCATAATTTATTTACAGCGTGGTATTTAGTCTATGCTGCGAGGTTCAAGTGTGTGTGCACGTGCGTCCGAGTCTGTAAAAGTATCTCAGGGCCTTTACAGCCTACCAGGCACTTGCACTGGGTTACAGGCCACGTATCAAGTTTGTGTGTCCACACTGCCGCAACATGTGCATGTTGTATCATGTGTTCAGATGTTCTGGGTGCGTATAGCGTGTATGTGATCCCAAAGCTTTAAGCTCTGCAGCTTTGGTGACTTGGACTAGCCTAAATAGACGAGCAGAGATCCCACAATGCAGCCACACTAGAAATGACCCCAGATTGTTCGGATGCGCTGGACGGACAAGGTGGTAATAAAAAGTCCGGTCTCTCAGAGTGACGCCTGCGAGCTTGGCCTATAGTAAAGTTTTGCCTTACACAGTACAGTAAGCCGAACCGCTGAAATTAAACTCACACGCACCTCCTCTGGTCTCTGCTGAACCCAGCGCTGACCCTATTTACAGGCCTAATTGATTGCGCCGTTTGGCAAAACCCACCAGTTTCCCCTTGTCCCTCGTTTTTTGGAAGTACAAGCATGGCATCAGATTAACACAACAGGCTTTTAATTCGCATCCCATGGCTGACCCAACATCTTGCTGGCGGCACTATTGGACAAACAGCACTCTCTTTTTGTCTGCAGAGCAGTGGCCTATTCAGGCTCATCAAAGTTTTAGGAGTCATTCAATAGAGCGGCACAATCCATCCCGGGGAGCCAGGGCTGGCAGGGGAACTGGACACCAGGACTCTGCAGCCTGGCTCTATTACTGCAGCCTGTCACAGCCATCTCATCTGGAGACCCACTGGAAAAAAGCACAGGTGGGGTGCGGGGCCATGGATAATTCACATGTGACCTTCTTTGATAGTTCTGGTGATGCCTAGTAGCGTATTTCTTCCTCTTTGTAGTGATCTCGCTTATAATCACATTATTATTTGTGTTTTTTCCAAAGAAACTACGAGTAGATTGTCACAAAGGACCTGGGAAAATGGGTTGGCCACTCTTTTTAACTAAAGGCTTCAGGTTTACTTGTTGCATTTTCATTCATGGCTACAAGCTGAACCGCCCTGCATCTGAATTCATTACGGCGTCGGGCCCTTTTCTCAAGGGGGGACCTGATGGAGGACGTTATGTTATTCTTTCACTGTCGCACCAAGACTTTCTGAATGCACATGAAAAGCACAGGGACTATTATCCTATTCATTTCAGTGTTGATTCCCTTGTGCCGCTTTCCTCGGCTGCAATATCCATCTGAAGGTCAAACAGACTCCCAAGCCATTTTTAATAATTAGATCTTTTCTGCCCAGCCTCCAAGTCATTGTTTATTTGAATACATGTCCTCATACTTTAGGGAGTTTAGGGGGAAAAAAGGGTTGAATTAAGGTCGGAAAGATTACAGTGGTCTGTGGTCTGAGAGTTTGTGTGTGTGTGTGTGTGTGTGTGTGTGTGTATGTAATACACTGCTCTCATTGATGCTGTCTAACTTGGAAGCAGTGTGGGGGTTTTAATCATAGGCAAGAGCATATGTCAGAGATTACACACCTATCACTCACAGCCTGGGTCGTCCTGATGGATCAGAGGATTAGCCCCAGCCTGGACACAGACTCTGAAGTGTCACTGATCTCTTCCTTACAAGAACTGCAGAACTACGGGCAAGCTTGGTGTTCAGGATCTTAGACCTGGCTTACTTTAAAACACATAAATAAATGAAAAAAATATATATTGTCCTTTGTTATAGAAGTGTTACATTAATGTTATAGTACTTTGTTATAGCACTGATAGAGTTCTCTTATATACTTGGTTATAGTACTGTTATAGTGCTGGTATAGTGCTGTTATAGCACTATATATAGACTTTGAGATAATATTGTTATAGTACCGTTATAATACTGTATAGACATTGTTATCGTACTGTTTTAGTACTGTATAAACACTCTGTTATAGTATTGTTACAGTACTTTGTTATAGTAATGTATAAAGACTTTGTCATAGTACTGTAATAGTACTATATATAGACTGTCAAAGTACTGTAATAGTACTGTATAGACTTTGTTCTGATACTGTAATAGTACTGTATGTATTTTGTTATAATACTGTAATAATACTGTATAGAATTTGTTATAGTACTGTAATAGTACTGTATATAGACTTTGTTATAAAACTGTAATAGTACTGTATAGACTTTGTTATAATACTGTAATAGTACTGTACAGACTTTGTTATTGTACTGTTATAGTACTGTACATAGACTTTGTTATGATACTGCATGATACTGTAATAGTACACATATCTTTTTAGGAATAGAATCCGAAAGTTCCTGAGTCAAGGTACAAAGATACTCACCAAAAACTCTCTAAGAGAGCTCTTTTAAAGACAGAGAGAAAGACAGAGAAAGAAACAGATTGACCCTTTATTTTGCCAGACCCTCATCAGCCCACTCTTTCTATTTGCTTTTTCTCAAGGTTGCCTGAAACCCAAACTTAAAACATTCTCACCCTAAGCAGGAGCTGCGTAGACAGATAGGAGCCTTTTAATGCTTGTGGATCCAGATGCTCTGTAAGAGAAACTGAGAAGAGCAGTTATATTAGTCACTCCTTAAAAGTGGCTGCGGAGAGGATGCCCGGCCTGGAGAAAATGACTAAATCATCCTCCAGAGATGTGAAAAGCTGTCAAGAAGCCACTCAGAGGTTTCAATTCTGTCTCCTAGCATGGCCGCTCCATTTCCTTAGCAACAGGCCTTCCACAGGAAGAAGAGCTAATCCCTCGTCTTACTCTGCTGACAAGACTCTCAGTCACTGGGATTATCAGCGATTTCTGCCTTTATAGATCAGGATTACGATGATAGCCCTGATTCCAATGCAAACATGAGCACAGTTACTCACAGAGCTCGCAATTTCTTTGTGTGAGACAAACAATTTCATTTCTGGTCTTTTTATTGCAGAAATCCAGGCTGTGGCTCACAAAAAGGTGGAAAGGGATAACCACTATATGGACAAAAGTATTTGGACTTTTCAGGATTCAGGCTAGTGAAGCTCAATCTTAATGCTTTAGCAGACTGGACAGCCCTCTGCTTCCAACTTTGTGGTCCCAGTTTGCAGGGGCGAATCAAGATTTCCAAAAGTGGGGGTGTTCTGAGATAAGGATGCCAAGTTATAAATACAATTTAATCAATTTAATACAATATAATCTGACAAAAGTGGGGGGGATGGAATTACATTTTAGCAAAAAGATGTGGCTGGAGGAGTTCAGTGTGAAATAACTTAATTGGTCCACACAGAGTCCAGACCTCAACCCCATCCAGCACCTTTGGGATGAACTGGAACAGAGATTCTGATCCAGACTGATCCTTCTTGTTCAACATCAGTTTATGACTTGATAAATGATCAACAGAATAAAAAGACTTAAATTGCCACAGAAAATCCAGAATCTTGTGTAAAGCCGTTTCAAGTGAGAAGCTGTTATAGCAGCAAAATACTCCAGATTAAAATCTATGAATTTGAATGCAGTGTCATGAAAGCCTCTGTTGGTGTAATTGTCAGACGTCCCAATTCTTTTGTCTACATAGAGTCCATAATAGAGCACAGCATCTACTCGGTGACGTCAT
The DNA here is from genome assembly GCA_037577295.1 of Ladigesia roloffi. Taxonomy (NCBI): domain Eukaryota; kingdom Metazoa; phylum Chordata; class Actinopteri; order Characiformes; family Alestidae; genus Ladigesia; species Ladigesia roloffi. The sequence continues at coordinate 34,200,886 of JBBKCR010000101.1, forward strand.
CTTAATGGCTGTCATGAGCGTACTCGGAGCATCTGCGCTTCACTAGCTTTGCTAGACAATAATTTCCGAATAGTAAACCGAGAAACGTGATATGGGTCCTCTCTGGAACGGAGCTCCGAAATGGAATTATCCCTGCACGAATAACATTTATGGAGTAATTGGCTGAGTGAAAAGCATGGGCCTGGCCATTGATTGCCATGTCTCATTGCAGTAGTGGATCAATTAGAGAGGATGAGGCCATTAGTGAGAGGAGGATGAGCAGCCACTCTGCCAAGCAGTCAGAGAACGACTGTAAATAGATTGACATGAGCTTCATTACGTTACTGTGGCCGATGAAACATCAAAACTCAATATCAAACCTTTGTTCTGTGCCTCAAACACACTGACCTTCACAGCTGTGTGTACCGTCGTGAAGAATTCCTCATCTTATCATGTATATTCGATCCGATCTTGGACCACAGGCAGCCTTCAGTGTATGAAACGGCTTTATGCATCATTGACTGTCTTGGTGCCACAGCAGTCAACAAACGTGCAGGAGGAGCGTCGCCTCTGGGGAAGGACTGTACATGTGTCTAAAAGGTCAATTTGTCAAATGAGTGAATGGAATTGAACGGTATTGATTTGAGTCATTGTTACTATTCAGCTCACTAAAATCGTTTCACATGGATGTGCTGAACTTCCGGGGCGGGGGTGGCACTAATAAAGCCTTTTGTTTCTCTTCTTTTATGTTTAGTTGGAATTCTAGCCATTCAGAAAGGCTGCAGGCTGTTGTCAAGAGTGAGTTGTGGCTGTGAGGGCTGTGAGCATTTCTTGCAGAATTGTAAAAAGTATATAAAATAATAAGAAATAATGCATTTTGTGCAGGAGAACTACTGTCATGGGCATCATCACCATTCAATTCAACCCCCACCCCACACACACACAGTGCTGCTGAATTTGGAATCTTTGGTGAAAGCAGCCTGACTCTGCACTGACCATTCTCTTCACCTGCATATGGTGAATTGGAGGAAAACCCGGAGCGGATTTCCAGTTCTTCTATTGATTTAGTGGAGTGGATTCTTTCACCAAAGATTCAAGATTCAACAGGGGTTTCCAAACACCCCCACCCTCTAAAAGGACGAGATTTGCACACACTCAGCAACCCCGCCCTCGGCAAACCCCGCCCCCACCCAAACCCTGCCCCCATGCGTCCCCCTCTCATTAGAAGTGCTTCTGAAACCTCTGACTTCTGTTTTAGTCTGAAAAGAGCAATATGAAATACACCAGACAGCCACTTCAGCTGAAAATCCCTGTCCATTTGATCTGGTATTAGAGGTAGGCAAAAGGGGAAAAGGCTTTTTCACAATATGCGCAGTTTAAAACTGAAACTATTACTAACCAGAATGAAAATAGGAAAACATACATGACCAGAAGGAAACTGCGTATATTAAGAAACATAATGACAGGAACAATATAAATCATCAAGTCCAGAAAAGTAAAACAAACTCAGCAGAAATACTCTTGAGAATAAATGGAAAGTAAATATTACACACTGGTTTAATATAATAGGGGCATTATTCTCAGCACAGCAGTGACACTGATACGGTAGTGGCATGTTAGAGTGTGTATGTGTGTGTGTGTTTGTGTTGCATAGTGTGGATCACACACTTTTTTAAACACCTACCAAAAATCTCCAGCCCACAGTGTCCTGTGGCCAGAAATTGACCACGGAAAAAGAAGTAGAGGACTAACACTAGCTCTATAGCACCATCAGTATCTGAACCACCAGTCAAAAGCTTTTGCACACTTCAGGCTTTTACTGCCTAACCATTTATTTCATAACTGGCAGGTTTTTTTTCCTTGTTAAACATTAGAAAGTTGTTAAGTGAACAACTATAGCTGAAACTGTGTGAAATAAACCCAGTTTCTTCTCTAAGATGAGAGAATCTGTACCAGTGCAGGTCTGACTCCTATTAACTGGCTGTTGGAGCTGCAGAGTCAAATTCTAGACTGTCCTTTAACTTTAAATGCACTCATTACTGTTTTAGCATTTAACAACTTAAATATCAAACACTAGTCTGGAGATACACATTATATTAATATTTATATTAGGAGGCTTTTTATAGGTCAGTAGTTATGAATAATAATGTATCTGGCAAATAAAGACCTCAACTAATGAAAACACTTCGTCTATTTGTTAGTGAGGATTATTGAGTGTGTTTTTAGTAAATATTAAGGCTGTAATGTTCAAAAGTGGAAAATCTGAGTATGTGCCAAAACAAGGTGGACCAACAGGTTAGGTAAACTCCAGCACTGTACACACAAACACACACAACTCTTACACACATCTGCTCACTGGTGGTCCAGAGAATTGATGAACTGATTAAAGTGGTCAAACAAATGATGCAGAGAAACAGATGGACAGTCTGTAACTGGGAACTACCTTTATGGAGAGTGAGAGTAGAAATCAGACACACTATATGGACAAAAGTATTGGGACACACCTGTTTGTCAGGGTTTAGGCTCAGCCCCTTACTTCCAGTGACGGACAAACTTTAGCATACCTGAGACTGCAAACCAGACCATCTCGCCCAACATCAGGGTCTGACCTCATAAATGCTACAGAATGAATGGGCACAAATTCATAGAGACACTCCCAAATCTTGTGGAAAACCTTCCTAGAAGAGCGGAAGCTGTTATAACTGCAGATTAAAGTCTATGGATTTGTATGCAACCTCACTGTTGGTGGTCAGCCGTCCCGGAACATTTGTCCATTTAGTGTCTGTCGCTCTGGATAAGAGTGTTTGCCAAAAACATTAAATGTAAACATGACTGTAAGACAGGGACAGATCTCAGTGCAGCAGAGTCCTGGGGCTCTTTCAGCACTTACAGTATGGAACACAGGGATGACCGGCGGTCCACAGCGACCACACGCGCCTCCCTCTCCCCTCCAGGCTCATTTTACTGCGTTTACACGCGCGCTGCAGCGTGTGTCAGGCATGGATGGCTTCTCTTCCACAAATACTACAGAGGGCCGTGTTCTTAACATAATCTCGGCCACTGACATTTTAATTCCTGAAAAGACTCTTCTGTGCCACTGAGCCAGAAAGCGCGCTCCTTTTGGCTTCAGATCCCTGTGGGTAACATTCCTGCGCTGTCACATCACACACACACACCATCCCCCCATCACTCTCTTCCTTATTCTCTCTTTCACACTCCCTCCTCTGTTTCCTGCACACCCTGCACACTCAGCTCAGAACATAGCTCTTTTGTTTTAAAAAAAACTCTCACCAATCTTCCCTCCAGGGGTTGATCTTTGTAATATTCTAATTGCTTTCCACTATTTTCAGCAGAACCCCCCCCATCCCATCCCCCATCTCTCTCTCTCTCTCTCTCTCTCTCTCTCTCACCACCACACCCCAGGCCCTTGCAGGCACGCTGGCAGAAATAGCGTCCAGCGATTCTACCTGCGCCTTTCGAGAAAGAAAAATGAAGCGCCGGGAAGAAAGCAGATTACTCAGTTCTCCCTGACCCCGTCCCACACCAGGCCACCCACGGCCAGACGCCTAATCAGCTTCATGAGGCAGGCCTGGACTTCTCTCTTTAAAGAGACATGCGGCTCTTTCTTTGGGGGGTGTTTTCAGTTGGTTCCTAGTTCGGTCCCATGAGTCTGAAACGCAGTGAGAGTGCCTGTAAAGGGCAGATGTGTCCGGGTGTGCTTCAGGGCATTAGGTGTCTCCTGGCTGGCGGCTCGCAGAGACGTTACGTGTCATCAGACTCCATAGGCAGGTGTCACCCAATCCTCTCAGTGTGTGTGTGGGGGGGGTGTGGGGCAGGAGGTTCAGGAGGAGGTGCTAATTTAGTTGCACGCTGCTAAGCCAGCCCAGCAAAGCCACGGCTGCAGCAGCGACTGCCGAACATTATCTCTCCGCTCAAACCCCCGCCGCACCCCCAGGGGCTGACTGGGACGAGACCCCGGCGAGGATAGACCCTCCAACACTGCTACAATCAAACAGGCATTACTTCAAACTCTTATGGGTCTCCTAACATTGGGCTTGTAACTTTTAAAACAAAAAGCTCCTCTCTGTAACTTTTCAAGTGTCTCAATCAGAATGAGGAAACATTACAAATTCTGGAGGAAAATGCATCCGTGTTACTGCACCGACACACAGAGTAATCTAAATTAAGATCCAATAAATCAAATGCTGCAATCTAATGCAAGTTAATGTAATAAAATCTTGTGAATCACTTTCATAATTTGTAACACCGTTAGACTATGATGTGCGATGATAAACATTATTCTTCTTATCTGCAATAGTCATAACATGCGAAATATCACTATGCATGTTGATATTACTGATCTATGACTGATCTCTATTACAGCAATAACAGACTCCTAACAACTATGTGTTTTGTCTGCAGTATTTATACCCAGTATTGCTGTATATTCCATCCTGAGCATTTCCTGCAGTGTTTTATTGGATTATTTTTTGGCCGATATATGTTTCATGGTTCTTGTCTCTGTTCAGTCATAACATAACAAAAGTTCCTCTGGGATCAGTAAAGTTTTCTGATTCGGATGTAAAGAGGAAAATGCTGCCACAGTTGTTAAAAAATAAGTGTTTCATATGCTATGATCAGGCGAAAGGTCCCACAGCTGTCTGAGGTTCTCGTTTAAAGCCATCTTTGGTACAAACAAGGCCAATCAGACATGCCCTTCCCAACCATCCCCAGGCACCGGATTAAAAAATAACCGCCACAACAGGGCACAGGGGCCCATTAAGCACCCTTGCTCATTTATCATGGCAACAACAGAAGCAGCTGGGTACTCAGGCACACACACACACACACACACTTGCACATCCATCAGCAACATGTGATAATGGCCACGGCGATTACTAAACCACGCGCAGAGAGGGTGGACAGGCAGGGCCAGGGGAGAAAGATGATCTTATTAAGTGTCAGTGTGGCAGGGGAGCTGTCTGTGAGGTGTCTGACACATTCTGGGAATGGCTCGCATTGTGTCCTTGCTGAGTGATAGGTATAATCAGAAGTATGCCAACAACACGAGCTCCTCTCCGAGACGGACGCCCGGGCTCCCTGACAAGAAGCCCTTTCTGGGGGAGATGATACATTTCCATTACAAAGAAAATCGAATAGACTGTGATGAAAATTTGAAATGTGGTCGTCCCGTCCGCCTCGATGCGACTCGACCCATTTCTCGCGGCTCGGTACATGTGGCTTAACTCCTCAGGACCCATCTGTGTTGCGATTCCCAAGGGGGAGGAAGTTTCTACACCTTTAATTTCACCACGTTGTCTTTCTAGAACAGCTGTGAACGCGTACAACTGTTCTGGGGCTCTTTAAAAAAAATAATGGCTGCACTGCCAGGTTTTGCTGTCACATTTTTGGAACTGCATAACTGTAAGCCCGAGCTATTGATAGCTTGGCTTTCTGTAATGTCACAAGCTTCATGGCAGGATGGCAGGTGCCTTTTGATCTGAGAGGCTTCCAGCCACCACGAGCTGGAGGTCCTACTATAAGCAGAATGGGAAAGTGGGTCTTAATGTATGTCTCCTCCTCTAAAGAGAAAAAAAAGGGTGGGGGTGGAGGGAGAAAGAAGTTAATACAATTACGTGTTTGCCTCTCCTACGAGATCCCCACATCAGTCCCCAGCCTGCAGCGTAGCTACGTGATGTGCTCTGCTGAGCTTCAAGATGATCCTTCAGAGTCGCCGGAAAGAGGGAGAACACAGCCACCCATGGGACTGGAATTTTACAGTTGCTAGGAGAGTTCCTAAAACATAAATATCTGAAAGCCTGAACTCTCAGCTGCGCGGGCGTAAATGAGATGCACATATATCTCCCACAATGCAGCGTGTCAGTGACGCGTAACCATACTCCCTCCCCAGCCCTTCGTTAGTTAGTTTGCATTGAAAATGAGCCCAAAATTCGATTCCCCAACTCTCAGCATCACTTGTCTATCTTCAAAAGGCCCAGTCGGGCGGCACCGCTTACGCACGCCTGTGACAAACACCAAACCCTTCAGCACGTCCAGCAGCACAGTGAAGCCTGGCCGATTCCCCTCAGCCCCTTTTAAGGAGATCGTGCAGCCGGGCAGTGGCGCTCAACAGGGCTTCCCAGGCACGAAAACAATCCCTGGTAACCGGTCAGAAAAAAAATCTGCCTCTTTTTTAAAAAAAGTATTGAAGTACACATTAATTACATAAAAAGTACCTGATTTACACTGATCCTTTCATGTCTTTAAAAACTCCGAAGGCCTACAAAGGCTATTACTTGATGCAAGTTGATCCAACTAAATATTTACTGGAGCAAAGGTGCCTCCCCAGCCTAGACAGTAAACTCAATCTGCCAAAACAAGTGCGATTCTTTTTTTTTTATTAACAGTAAGAGTAGATGTATTTGGAAGGGTGCTGCATGTGAGAAAAGTGACATGAATTGAGTACCAAAGTATAAAAACAACTCAAGCAAGCGCCTACCTCCTTCTTACAAATAACAAAAAGGCCATTTATTTTTGGGATAAAATTGTTCATTTTATTGGAAAACAAATATACAACTTGGAATGGATTCTTTGAGGCATGGCTGTGCCATAAGCAGTTAAAAAAGAAAAAGTGACTAATTAGAAAGCATAGTAATAACCTGGAGAAAAGAACAAATACAAAAAAAAAGAGACTAGTGTACGAGTACCTGCCGAGAAACCCGTTAGTATTTAATTCACTGATTTTGCAATAGTGCAAAGTTGATCTTGTTCCCCCCACCCCCCCACGCATATGTACTTAGTCCTTTGTCCATGCAGAGTAGCTCCTCCACATAAATCAAAAAGAACAAAAAAAAAATGAGGGGCATAAAATGAAAAAAGTCAGATGGACCCTCAATATCTCCATTTATGAGGCAGGCAGGCAGCAAAAAGCACAAAAAGGAAGGAAGGAAGTGCGAACCAGCACGTGTGCCTATACCCCTCACCTGGTCCTGCTACTGCTCATTCAGACCCAAAAGAAACAGAAACGCCGACATGGGAAGGAAAATAAAAATAAAAATAAAGAAAAAGGAAGAAAAATGATACATGCAGTTCCTTTGGACAGCAGGAGAAGAAGGGTAGAATTTAAATGAAACATTTTACAGAAATGAAAAAGAAAAGGCAAATAGTTTATACAAGAAATTCTGTACAAGGCCTTCACTTTGCTGTCATCATCTGTACAAATTCTGGAGAGGGAGAGAAAGAAAGTGTGTTACTTAAGGGATTTCTCCATAGACTTTTACACACAAAAAAGATTTGTGCAGTTAATTATAAAACACTGTCTTTGGGACTCCTTACCTTCATAGTTGACCTGGCCGTCACCATCGATATCTGCTTCTCTGATCATTTCATCTACTTCCTCATCTGTTAACTTCTCCCCCAAGTTTGTCATCACGTGGCGCAGCTCTGCAGCACTGATGTACCCATTTCCATCCTGAAAACATTTACGTCATTAAATAACAGAGCAACTAAAAGGCAAATGAGTATTGTGTCATCAATAGGGAGTAAACAAACCTTTATCTCTTTATTCATCTATTTCTATATGTGTCTACACCTCTACCCATCCATCTGCATCTCTATTTATCTATCAATATAAAAAATTAAACCTTACCTTGTCAAAGACACGAAAAGCTTCCCTGATTTCCTCCTCACTGTCTGTGTCTTTCATCTTCCTCGCCATCATGGTCAAGAACTCAGGAAAGTCTATTGTTCCATTACCTGAGTGGAACAAGGTGTTAAGTCACATTATAGGACTCAACGGAAAGACTAGTAGTTAGTTTACAACATTGGGTCATATTCCCACTGTCACTGTACTCTCATCATTAGCATTGCTCATTACAAGACCTCATTACTGCAAATGACCCCAAATGAATTCATGTGTTCTCACCATCTGCATCCACTTCATTGATCATATCCTGAAGCTCTGCCTCTGTTGGGTTCTGGCCAAGAGAGCGCATCACTGTACCCAGCTCTTTGGTGGTTATGGTGCCATCTCCATCTTTGTCGAATAGTGAGAAAGCCTCTTTGAATTCTGTGAAGACAAGAATGGACTCAAGTCACCAATCAGATTCACGTGGTACTACAATATGTTGACTCTTTTACACTAAACACACATTCCAAGTGATTCCTATATTCTACCCACCAAATACTACTCAATACTCCAAGAGTATTTTCAGTATTCTGCTTTTGTACAAAAGGTATCCATTTTTAACACTGACACTTAAATGAATCTAGTCCTATCGTAAGCATAGCATGCACAAACAAATATATAAATAAATTAAAAATCACAAAACCATATTAAAAGGTGGGAAAGGAATGCACTTCTATGTTCCTGTAGCTGAAGCAGGTACCATTTTTGTATGCAAGGGCTCTAAATGAACACCAACACAAAAAAATGGTTCTAAAATCCTTTTCAGACTAAAGACAAAAGCAACTGTCATCACTTAACAGTTGCATTTATGCCTGTTGCAATGGCAGTCACCAACAATCTTTCAACAAAAGCGCCTAGAGCAGGAAAGACCTGTGGCACATACACAAATAACCAGAGCCTTGACAACGCTGACCCACCCCAACCAGTTCCAGACCATGTTAATGATGCCGACTGGGATCTGTAAACATCATCAAATTACTGAAGGAGAAACTACAAAACGCCCTGATCATCCGTTGCTATCCAATACGACAGGGCCCAGCGCTGTGAGTAAGGCAGGTAGGTGGGTGTGGAAGTGGAGTAGGCGGAAATGGCACGCATTTCAAGTATGACATCTAAAGCACACATTTACACAGGGCTCTACACCAACACAAAATAAAAGCTCAAACATACTGCACTGGGCAAGACAGAGGCCTGAAACCAAAACACAGGAAGCAAACTGCAGAAGGTTTGCCGAAGGTTTGAACGTATGGGACCTAAAGGGTATAAATAGCTTGCAGGAGCGTCAAAATAATTAACAATATGAGTGAGTCTTTCCCTAAGAGGATCCCAGTCTCTGTTTTTCATTGCTCCATAGCAGCTTTAAGGAAGTAGCCTCGATGCAGTGGGCAGGCCCATTCATGCACACAGGGAGTTAAACACATGGGCTTGTCTTAAGAACCCGCCTTAAAAGGCAACAAACGAGCTGACACCCCAAACAACAAGGGGAGTTGGCGGACAGCAAGAAACCAAGCAAAAAAGGGAATGAGCAAAGGTTAAAAAACACCAAACTGGGATTTTGAGCTTACCTGCAATCTGCTCTTCTGTCAGCTGATCGGCCTGGAAAGGAAAATGACAAGCAGAAGATGAGTTTGATGATTTTAAAAACTCTACTGTTTAAAAATTAGCTATTTAACGGATTTAACCGTCATTTTTATTCCGAGATTTATGTGCCACCCTAACAGCCCGCCTTTTTTGCCTTGAACAAAGAGACACCCCCCACCACTCCCTCCAACCATCTACTGCTAAGGATTGACCACGGATCACAACTCTCTTCGCATAAACCAGTTTCAGTTTCCACAATACAGGCGACTAAACCAGTTTACAGACTGGTCTCCTACCCCTTCCCTGATGGGCCAGGCCATCGTATAGATTGCACCATAAACTACCTTTCGGTAGAGGAGTAGTACAGTTAAGTTAGACGCATGTTCCGAGCAGCAACATAGAATTTTCTGACGTAAAAACTCAAATAATCCAAACGAGTCCATCCAAAACCTCCTGAACAGAACCACTTGATTTAAAACCGCAGAACCCACCATCAACTAACTAGTCTTAACTCATTCATTCATTAATAATCCGCTAATTCTGCTCGATTCCAGATAATTCGGCTCGACTAATGTAAAGAGCTAGTTTATTAGAAAGCACAAGTTTTTATTGTTCTATTCGGGCACCCTGGAGCACATTTGTTGCATAAAGTTTGATTAAACTTCTGTAGAGGTTGCTGAAATGAATGAATGTATCTCTGATACGGACTTCAGACAACCAAAGAGGTAAAATGACTACTTCAACCATCCAGGACAGTAATACCAACGTCAAGAGCAAACGTTCGTCCTCGTTTATCAGGTATTACATTTCTGACATAATATGAACCCTTTCTATAGAAACCAAAGGTTTTCTAACTTTACTATGTTTTCTAACTTACTTCAGATCACTAATGCAGCTAACAAGTGAAATAACCGAAAGCAACAAAATATGAACGTCAAAAACCCTCTACAGACAAAAATGGCAGTTAATTAAAATCTTGAGCACATTTTATCTCTAATTCAACAGTCGTCCACTGACCAGGCGAAGCAGGGAACGAAAGATGTACAAAAAATACGGAAATAAAGTAAGCCTTTCCTACATTTTCAGTATTTACTTCTCAGCCCTGTGAATATTAGCTCTATTATGAAAAATTGTAGGAAAAAGAGCAAATACTTACCATTTTTGCTATTATATCGTGCCTCCCGCCTTCTGAGTTCCCTTCACTAGTGGAGAATATTCAATACAGCCTATAGACCCGCCTTGACGGTTGTACATAAACGCCTCCCCTATGTGTGTGTCCTTCCGCCCGCTCATCTGCATTCTGGCTGGGAGCCTTTTAAAAATAACAGAGTATTTCTCATTAAAATGTGGACATGAATAATCTTAATGGACTATACATTCACAAAGAATAAACTATGCTCTCAGTTCTGCCCTAAGAAAACATATATTTGCCAAAAAGCCACGGGGACTAGCTATCAGCGGAGGATTACCGTGCGAGATGCGGTCGTGCGGACGATTCTGATTGGTCCGTTCGTACCTGCAATGCGTCACTCCCTTGGTCACACTGTGTAGTGGTGAGGTGGTCATAAATGTGTAGGAACCCAAGTCACCTGAGCTGTCCCAGACTTATACTAATGACACACAAGTAAAATAAGACTTCTTTTGTGTGTTTAAATGCATACAATTGTAATACATCACGTGGCCAAAAGTATAGAGACACCTGATCATTGCACCAACTGGGGTTTTCAATACATAAACCTTAACATGAAGTTGGTCCCCACTTTGCAGCGATAACAGCTTCCACTATTCTTGGAGAGTTCTCCACAAGTTTTGGAATTTCTGTACCCATTTATACAGCATATTTGAGGTCAGACACTGATGTTGGATATGAAGGCCTGGTTTGCCATCAACTTGGAACCATGGCGCTGGCCAAAGATTGTCATACACAAGAAGTTAGGGGCCACCTGAATTCAGTAGTTAAGAATCCCTGATAATCAGTTTCTGACCTCATAAATGCTCTACAGAATAAAATCCCAACAGAATCATCACTCTAAAACCTTGAGGAAAGCCTTCCAAGAAGAGTGGAAGCTGTTATATTTACAAAGGGGGCACCATATTCATCTATACGTTGACGTGGCAGATGCCCTCATCCAGAGCTATGTATTTGAATGCAGTATGATTTAAGTCCCTGTTGTTGTAATGGTCAAGCGTCCCAATACTTTTGTGCATGTAGTGTAATTTAGATCAGAAATCTTGGATTTCTGCATCCGTTGATGATAAACATCTCACATGGTAGTTTTGGCCATTTTTGGTCAGATATTCGTGCAAGAAATCCTCAGACCTTTGAAAAGGTGCCAACAATTTTTTTTAATAAAATGTCCTTCTCTAACTACATGCATTATTGCATAATAGTGGGCAAGCAGATCAGTTATTACTGTGAGTTCAGCTGTGCAATATTAGCCTGGCGACCCTATTAGACGCCAAGCAGGACCTGAAACAAAAAGGGTATCAGTTCTTGCCCAGGTGGCTGGAAAATACCCTGCAGGACTGAAAAACAAGTGGAGATACATTGATAGACTAGTATAGATGTGCTTGACTGAACCAGAACCCTCATGGCTAATTTAAATGTTGAGCGTATATAATCCTGTTGAGAGAATAGTTCTTATTTGAGAGGATAGTTCTTATTTTTTTATAATGTCTACAGCTCAGTCTGTTTCGCTTTGGTTTATTTATGTCGTCTGTACAGGAAGCAGCAGATGATATCAGGGCTGTTGGTGTAAGGGGTTGCTTGCATTTCTTAGTGTACTGTCGGACACTTCTGGAAAGAACGGACGGGGCTGTGTGTGTAGAAAACTCCTCTCCCTAAAATGGTACATGATGAGGCAGGGTGGGTCCCTTATATTTCCCCTTTCAGTGCTTGTAAAAGAAGAAAACATTGGGAAATAGTGAATCACGCAGCATCTGGGCCCACAGCACAAGCACAGAGGCCCTCTTACCGTAACCTCTATGAAACTGCGCTTATTTTATATGAAGTGCAAAACAACAAAACCGTTCTTTAATGAGGAACTTGTTTTCCAATTAAAGATAACACAAGTGACACTATAGGATACTTCATAGTCCTTTTGATTCTCTGCAGTGCAAGAGACACACTGTTTTTAATGTACATGGAAGGACAAAGAAATAGGCTTTACGTTTACATACAAATGATTGCGGGCCTATTGCACTGCACAGTTCCTGAGGCATGACTGTCCTCTTCCTCTGATAACAGGCAAGGAGGGATGGGTCTGTTAATATCTAACAGGAATAGTTCACAAATGTGGGCCAATTGTCCAGACACGGATTAAACTCAGTTCTAGACAATAAAAACCTTTTCATTTAAGAATTCCCATTATCCACATAATTTAGTCTGATTAGCCTGTATTTCGGTCCAAGAAAATTCATGACACAGATAAAAACAAAGAAAAACCAAATAACTGTCCACATGATCTTATGTTTCTCTGATGCTTTTTGTTTTGCTTCTCTAAAAACAGATCTGCAAATAAAGCTTTTTATGAAAGCTGTGAACCAGGGCTCAGAGATACATCGACTATACCATTACGCAATATTAACATAATGTGTTATTGCTTTTCAGCTTTTTATGATATACTTAATAGATATTGATATCTCATAATGGCCATAAACACAATTTAGCTCAATTTTGGGCATTTCATTCATGTTTCTAGGCCTGATGGTTAACTGCATTGTGTGCAGGGTGCTTGTTTTGAAAGAACAATGCAAAAAATGTAAGAAATAACATGCTTTCTGTCTGGTTAATCCTTTCAGCACTGTACTAGATGCCTTATGATTTCATTTTGAGAAATGGAACAAAACTGGGGGGAAAAATGGTCCTCATCAATTTTGCTGTCATATTAACCCTGTAAAACCTTTTAACATATTCATAGAAGTGTAATATAAGTTTAATATATCAGGTCTTTCCACAATAGATTTGAAAATATCTTTGGAGTTTGATCACCCACTCCGATTGTAAAGTGTATTGGTCCATCAAACCTGGTCTCAAGAGTATCTTGAGTAACCAAAAAATAAAATTCCAGTTCATAACACTGGATGGCAAGCAGAGCTAGAAACAAAATCGAATGTCCTTAATGAAATACAGTCCGTTGTTTTTCACAATCGGTTATTTTTGGGTATTTTTGAGTGGCAGTCGCTCCAAAAACCAGGGTAATAGGATGCCAGGCTCTGTCAGCGGGTAAGTGAGGAAATAAAAAGCCACATGAGACACAGGTGGGTGATAATCGCAAGTATAAAGAGACCCTGACCACTCAGGTGTTTACCAGGAGTGAGAGCTGTGAAACCGAAGACCTATTCATTCTTAATGCACCTTGAGGCCTTGAAATGCGCTGTAGCACCCAGATCAAGTTTCCCACAGTGTGTGCAAGAGTGGACAAACACACAAGAGAGAAGAAAACTTCATCTTCTGCTGGGATCCAATGTTTCCCTCCCTCCTCTTCCACATAACTCACGTCCCCTTTATAGATGTCCCATCCATAAACAGGCCGGAAAGCAGTGTTCGGTTGCTTAAATGTAATCACCCAGCAGATAGATAAATCTGATAGATGAATCTGAGAGTATCACCCGTCCCACCCGCAAAAGCTGGCTCTGGGGCCGCAGGGCTAAAGCTGATTAAAAGAGATTTGTGTCCGTATAATCTATGTGCTCTTTTGCCATTTAAAATAAAAAATAATTGAAAATGATTACCAAATGGGAAGAGTTCCCGCGGACGCCTGGTGGCAAATGCAGGCTTCCAGTTCATGAAAGCTTAGATAGATCAGTGACAAGGGATATTTCGTATTTAATTACAGATGGCTTTTGCTCCTGACTGCACTGATCTAACTGTCCACCTAATTCTAATCAATTTATGCAGTCTAATCTGTTGACTTAGGGTTTTCTCGTTGTAGAAATTTCGCCACTCTCAGAAATGGCCCACATTGCACCTCAGTGGAAAATATAATATAAACTAGTAGACGTATTCTTGAGCTAACACATAAAGATTCAGTTCAGTGCATGACTTCATACTGATATGGCGATTTTACACAAAACCAGAATGTGACCATTGCACCGTATAGCACTAAGTTGTATACAGCTTTTATTGCCGTGAGCCATCAATAGGAGGTTGAAGTCCAACTGTTGCAAAAGAGATTTTACACAAAATGATTTCAGTTGTTGAAATATTAAGCACAGAGGAGCGAGGCTTTTCATGTAAAGTCCAGCCATATGTGAATCCACACTCCGTCAGTGGTGAGCAGCTCCTATACTGAAAGGATAGTGTATATATCCAATACTGTGAAACGCTAACTGTAATTTAAGAACATCTCAGGCTTCAGCTGTGCATACTGGGCAACATCAATATTTCAGGAAGTATTTAGCAGGACCTATCCAACATAGCCAGGCCCTGCAAGCTAATTAACACACTGGAACTGAATGTAACCTTCTAAATGACACAGGCATGCACACGATATGCCGTAAATACCGAGTGTCGGTGCTTCCACCCGTCACGTGGCTAACTTTTAGATGGGCGTTATTTGAAATCTACTACCAATGTTCTTTTCCAAGGAATTTTCTTGGAATACGGGGCTTTCTTCAGGAATTGCCCAGTGCGGGGATTGTTTTACCTAGGTTTGGTATCCTCTTGCCTAGTTTTACTCAACCTGTTTGTTGTTTTAAACCTTTGGATATCAGAGCTTTAGGGATTTGCATGTCGCTTTTGTCTAAACACACAAAGTGCTTACTGCCCAGTGCTGGCCCTGTAAAGATGACGACTTTGGTTAAAAGATAACGAAGTGATGACTAATTTGTGCCTCCATGATGCTGACTGAAGCGATTCTGCACAAATGACTGGGTAAACCACAAAGTCACAATGAGAGATTTTAGATTACACTAATACTTCCTGGACCTAGATACCTTTTATTGCCCTTTGCTCAGGGTTTATGTGGCATGTTTAATTAGTGAAAGTGTAGAGACAGGAGAATTCCTATTTGCCATGGTATTGACAGTCCTGTAATAGTCCCGTGGGGCCACCAGCGAGCGGGTATTACTTGGGTGGTGGATCATTCTCAGACCTGCAGTGACAGTGAGGTGTTAAAAAAAAAAACAGCAGCACTGCTATGTGTGTTCCACTTCCACACACACACACACACACACACACACACACACACACACACACACACACGCACACATACACAGCTACCATCTCAGCACAGCAGTGACACTGACACATACACACACATACACACTCTAACACGCTGCTCCCATGTCAGTGTCACTGCTGTGCTGAGAATAATCCACCATCCACATAATACTGGCACACTGGTGGTCCTGTGGGTGTCTTTACCAATTTGGAATGGGATAAAGGGGTCTAATATGGATGCAGGGAAATAGATTGTAAACTCTATTTTGTTGACTTATAAGGTAACTGGGATGAAAAAATAAGTATGATTTATAATATGTTGAGATTATCCAGCTCTCTCTCTTTCGACCTGTAAAGTAATATATAGAAATATATACATTAGGGGTAGCCAAATCCGAATACGGTATTCGGAGTACACAAATAATGTGTTTTTTCCGAATACTGTGTTCGGACAAATACTTTAAAAAATACTGGTTTTCGGGAACCCTGCCACCCCCTCCAGTCACACGTTCGCGTGGTTAGGGCACTCGTCCTGCAATCAGAAAGTTGTGGGTCAATCCTGAAGACTGCAAGACACCTTTGAGGAACCCTGAGCTTGGTACCGTCCCCACACACTGCTCTCCGGTACACTCCCCACACACACCACTCCCCGGGACACTCCCCACACACACCACTCCCCGGGACACTCCCCACACACACCACTCCCCGGGACACTCCCCACACACACCACT